>JAOUQW010000049.1:6967663-6980617 GCA_028565825.1 Olivaichthys viedmensis
AATGTGACAAACTACAGACATGTAATTAATGTTATTGGATACTATCCATATTGATACGGTCTATATGGATTTCTAGTTGCCATCAAGTGTTCGTGTAAGAAAACACAACTACATTCAATTCGTCATACAGATATACATTTTCTGTATTTGGTTTAACTTGTTGCATAGTTGCCAGCGGTAATCTAATCCTCAGACCATTTCTTTATCTACGTGACAAAGTTTATGGTTGGACCAGTAGAGTTAACCCAATAAAAAGCACCATTTGTCGACATATCATTTTCAGAGGAGGACAACAAAAGCATTATGATCCGAGAACAGAAGATAATGTGGTAAAAGCAAACCAGGGACAATTGTGATTTATTTTTGCATGGCATAACTGTTAAGGCTTGTTTCCGTAACACAATTTAAAGTTTGTTAAAGTAAATCATGCTGCATATTATATGTGAATTCTTAATTGAAAGGCCTTTTTTTGTTTAAGACTAGACCTAACCCTTGTCTTGGATACTGGCCCACATTTATGGACTATTATTAACTGTGTGATATTAACAGGCTCATCCCTCTTTGCCTTTTATTAGAGTACAATAACAGTCATTGTGCAATGGGTTTGCTTACTTAGATATCTAATACCTTTTTGCTCTTGCTACTGCTGGGCATTTTGTCCCATTAAACCAGGAAATACTTGCACATTTGTTGATTAATTTTTTTTAAACTCACTTAAAACATACTATGCTTTTAGCTATGCTTCTGATCAACAAACATTATCATCATGGGCCCAGCAGTGAATTTAATCCATCTCTGTCGACTGCCCTTAATAGTTTTCCAGATCCTTTACCACAACCGTGAAATACCCTACAGCACCTCTAGTAATAGTTTAAAGAACATATGTGCGTCATTAAAAGAAATGTCCACTCAATAGATCACAAAAGATGAACATAATATGGATTAGAGTATTTTTACATTTCTGGAAATTTCTCTACAAATGGAATCTCTGAGGCAACACTAAGGCAACCTCAAGACTGTGCTTGTCATGTTTGCGCAAATTCGAAGTGATTCACAAATTCCAAATGATTTTTACAAGCCCTGGAAGGGAAAATATGCCCCTGCCCAAACCAGTCCTGTGCAATTTTGGGCTGAACGGTATTTATGAATCAAAGCTAAACCCTCATACAGTCTGTCTTTCCTTATAGAGGTACCCGGCAGTGGAAAAACACTATAAAACCTAAATGTCCCATAAACCTAAACCCTCCCCATGCTTATATCATCTGTTTCGGATGCAGACACCATGAATGAACCACAGTGAAGCAGCTTGAACTGTAGCCATAACTAGAAAATTAGCCTGAACTATTTTAAGTAGACCTCATTTGAATTCTCTAAACAGGGTTATATATTCCAGCATTTAAATATGCCATGAGGGATCTGGGGCAGTTAACTGTGGGTAAATCTGACTTAGATATACAAATCTGTCAATGTATCTCTGCTTTGTTAGACCTCTGGGTATATTCTACCTGCTAAAACAAGAACTGATGTCATTTTTATTACAGTGACTGATTAGTCTAGGTTAAGTTGTAAAAAAACAAAACCAAAAAAAAAAACCTGACCTATGCACCTGGTCTGATATGCATGCAATCTGAAGAAGAAACAAAAGGAAAAACCACGCTTTCCTGATTACCTTACCATTATAGTAACCTATATAGGCCTACAGGTCTGCTATGACAAAAGATTCATCTAAATATTATAGTCACAAGTTTCATGGGAAAGATGGGTGTGTGTGTGTGTGTGTGGTCTCATGATATGAAGCAATAAAATTCCATGCAATTAAATATGAAAAAAAAATATATATTCCTTATGAGGCAACCTATTCATGCAACCGGCTGGACGGGCTCAGGTGATTTGAGTCCACCGGTTTGAAGACATTTATGACTGGTTAAACGCTGCTGTGTGTGACCAAAGGAGTGACGCATTGCAGGTACAAACGAGCCAATCAGAAACTTCCGCACGACCGCATCACAAGAAGTAACCATCCGCCATCAGATAGTTCTCATGCGTTTTTAACGAATAGTTTCGTTATTAGGGCAACAAACAACAACAAAATGAACATGTTCCCCTTCTGACATATATAACAAAAAATATGCTTTTAAAATTCAACTGGGATTTGGCGAGTAATATTTCAGGATTGGTGAAAGGCTGAGCGGGCGGATGGACACACGCACGGGGGAGGGCGTGATATGTACAACCGCCAAGGCGGGTCTGCGCTGCGCCGAGTTTTCTCCTCACCATTCGAGCAGCGGTCTTCTTGCGCGGACAGCAAGCAAACACCGGACAAAATGGTGAGTAAACGGTTTAATTTAATTACGTTTCATTTGCGTGTATGCGACGTGCAGTGCACAAAAAAAAAAAAACAACAACTCTTCATCGAGTTACTCGGCAAAGGGAGAGAAAAAAAAAAGAAAAGAGACTGTATCGCTGTATGAACATGACATCATTCGGCTTTTAGCTCGCTGCGCACGTATGTCGCCTCTTTTGAGGTGTTATAAGCGATATTAACGCGGGCTCGAGGGAAGCTCGTGTTCCCAAACCTTCATTAACATTTCTAAAAATATATATCTATATATATATATTTCTTCTTTTTCTCTTTTAAACGCTCGCAAGTTTCGTCACTTCGGCGGATAGCTTCGTAGCTAAGCTAGCCAAGTTAGCTAGGATACGAAACCGGTGGCGTTACTCGGCGGTTAGAGTGATTTTTATTTATTTATTTATATTTATTTATATTTATTTTTTAAAACCTGGTTAGGCTCCTTAACTATAGACACGTTATATCCCGATGTAACACCGGAGATGATGAGCAGTCATTAAACGCGGATGTATAGCTTAGCTAGCCGCTAACCGAACCTTCCCGCCTTCTTGGCGGAGACGGCGTGAGCGCGCGCGCGCGGGCTTCTTCGCTGTGAAACGTGCCGCACGCTTGGTTTCGTTTTCCCGTCTGTTCAGATGGTGTGTCGTGTCTGTTGCTCGATGTCAGCGCTTAGTTGTGGTGACAGTGTAGCCCTTGCAGCGGGGCTGGTAACGTGCACGGGCAGCGAGCCACGTGTGCGACTCCACGCGTGGTTAAGACGAAGATGAAACCTTCATTCCGGCCCGTCGGTTCGCCGTGTCGCGGCTCATTTTAAATGTCTCGCTCGTAATAAGCGACACAGCTCAACGTGACGCCCTCTACTTCGCCCCCAATGTTGCATAAGCAGTCGCTCAGGATCTCCTCTCTAATCCCAGAGTCTGTAACGTTAATTTGGAGCAGCCGACCCTGAATAATTGAGTGCACTGGCCTTGCTGACCCATGGCCGATAAAATGAGTTAAACAGGGTTCTTGAGCAGGTCAGGAGAATCATTTGAATTTTAAAAGCACTCATTTTCAGACCTGGATGAGGAGGAGGAGAAGAAAGTAGGCACATTCAGAAAAAGAAGAGAAAAGAAAAAGCCCCACTAATGAGGTCATGAGTAATGCTTGCCCATTTTTTCGTGATGCAGTTTATAACTTTCTAAAATTAGCAAGAAAACTAAACATGAAGTCTGGATAGTCTTAAAATCAGTCTGGATTTATTATTTATATGTTTATTTATTTACCCCTTTTCCCCTCTTCTAACAAAGAAAGGGCAAGGACCTTGTAATTGTATATCAGCTAAGCCTGAACAGTGTTAATACATTGCCCGTAAATGCAGATAAAATGCAATAAAGCTTCTCAAATGTCCTTACTGTAGGATGTCTATTAAGAGTCGGATTCACGCTCAAATCCTAATTGGCTAGTAAACATGCTGATTTTTAAAAAGAAAAAAACTGAGGCGCCTACGCATTTCAGGGGTAAATGGAACAGTTTTTATAAAGCCGCTGACTAGGTAACGCTGCACTCGTAGGCTACAGGGTTTGAATCTGCCCAGGGTGTAAGATGCTATCTATAGGATGGCGCGTCCCATCGGGGGGTAGCTTGCTTATAAGGAATAGCCCAATGATGCATTAAGCTGTGATTTTGTTTCCTCTGACGTTGAGCCTAAATTACTGGGAATTTTACACACTCGTCACCCTGTTGGGAGTTGTAGGAGGGAGAGGCGTCTGAGGGCTTTGTTGAAGGCAAAAAAGGCGTGCAATCTGCGATGGCACGCACAGCGGGGTATAGACCGGTGTTTAAAATGGACATGTTTGTTGCAAAACGCTGGAATGCTTAAACCCAACTAGAAAGCCTTTTCTTGATATTGTCCATTTCCATTTGCAGGCCGATCAACTGACAGAAGAGCAGATTGCCGGTAAGATTATAACTTGCCTTTTTTTTTTGTGTGATTCTTTGCCTGGTTTAGTTTTTATGCCTCTGCACGTTGCTTGTCTCTTGCAGTCCTGCCAACTCCTCATATGCTGTTAGCTTGTCATCTCTCTTGTTGCCTTTTAAGGCGGGTTTGTAGACAAGCCTGTGTGTTTAACTCCCTGTGTGCATTTGTGGGTTGGCCAACTGCAGTGAGATCACTTCCTCAAACGGGCCATTAAAGAGAAGCTGTAAGCTCATGGAAGCGTAGTGGGAACAAGTACTTCATTTGTTCATTCAATAAATTTTCTTAAAATTCTCCTGTTGCCCATTTAGATGAAACCCTCTACTAATTGACATGTTATGATTTGGGTTATGACTTATACAAGTTACAGGTTTCCATTGTTTGTCGTGCATGGTATATTTTAGTTGATTCTCCTTCTGCACCCAGCTATGTAACTCGCAGTAATGCTCGAGAGGGACCCTGTAGCAGCTTTTACTTTTCCTGATCTCACTAACCTCATGCCGTAAGGCAGCATCGTTAACGTGGCCTTAGGCTTGTTGGCGTGGGCCAGCGTTGCCATGGCTGTGGTTTGTTTGTGTCTGTGCCACAGCCCCCTCCTGCTCTAGACATTTCAGTTAAAGCATTGTTGCTTACGGTGTCTTGGCAACAGTCATAAATACAATGAAAAGATTGCATTTGATAAGATTGCCAGCGCAGTGACTTTTCAGCCTTTTGTGTGGAAAAGGCCGCTTTCTTTATCTGTAGTGATTTGAGTGTAGACCTTTTCTTCACAATAAGATTGTCATGAAGATGAGATCGGCTGGTTACCAAAAGCTGGTATCTGTTGTATCTACTTTAAGAAATTGTCATGGCAATGATGCTGTAATCTTGCCATTACAATGAGTTTTTTCATGTGTGCTTCAGTTGGTCATGAGTTATGTTGAGCAGAAGTAGTGCGACAAATTAGTTTCCCTCTGCAAAACCAAGAATGGATTATTATACATAATGGATATATAATTACAGGAATAAAATTAATCAGGAATGTAAGTGTTTATTTATTGTAAAAGCAATGATGCAAAAATGACCTCGTTAATGTTTATATCTATATTGACTTCACTCTTGTCTTCTCACAGAATTTAAAGAGGCCTTCTCGCTATTTGACAAAGATGGGGATGGCACCATTACCACTAAAGAGCTTGGTACAGTGATGCGTTCTCTTGGCCAGAACCCAACAGAAGCTGAGCTTCAGGATATGATCAACGAAGTGGATGCAGATGGTGAGAAGACAAACTGTTTTGGTTAATCTGAGTAATGAGACCTTTTAAGTCCATGTCTGAAATGCTAATTTCAAGGCTGCAGTAAGAGGGTGTGTATGACCCAGTGCACTTTAACAAGTTTCTCTGCTCTCCCAGGTAATGGAACAATAGACTTTCCAGAGTTCTTGACCATGATGGCAAGAAAGATGAAAGACACGGACAGTGAGGAAGAGATCAGGGAAGCTTTCCGAGTATTTGACAAGGTGCGTTCTCTGCTGGTTTAGTGCCACTAACGATATTAATACCCCCCGCGTCTGGACCATTGCTTAATTGCCTGTATGTTTTCAGGATGGAAATGGATACATCAGTGCTGCTGAGCTGCGTCACGTGATGACAAACTTGGGGGAGAAGTTAACAGACGAGGAAGTCGATGAAATGATCAGAGAAGCAGATATCGATGGTGATGGCCAGGTCAATTACGAAGGTAAGGGTGCCAGGTGTTATCTGGGAAGAGCATAAAAGTCCATGGAAGAATGACTCTGAAGTAAAACCTCCCTCCCCCCTTCTCTCTCTCTCTCTACAGAATTTGTACAGATGATGACAGCGAAGTGAAATCCTTGTACAGAATTTCTTGTATAAAACTATTTGCCTTTTCTTTTTAATCTATGTAAAATGTTACATTTTAATTCTCCCCATCTTCTCCTGCTGTCCAAACGAACTGCATGTGGTTTTTTTTTCTTTTGTTTTGCCCTTTCCACACTTGGTCATTGTTAACATTTTGATCTAGGGGGCAGTCACAGGACCAGGTGATGGGTATAGGCAGACATGTTGGCTGGCACTACCTTCTTTTTGTGTTTTTTGCTGTCTATCTGCTTGCCTACCACCTCATAAGTGGGGTCCAGATGATCCTAATTTCCCACCTCCCCCTTTTCTTTTTTTTCCCCTTTTTTTCCTTTTCTTTTTTGGAGGAACTGCTCTGCATGGACAACGGACTACATATATAAGTGGAAGAAAATCCTCAACATTGCACTATTGCAACATCAGTGAATTAAATACTAACGGGTTTATCGGCAGGTACTCGTACACTATAGTCTTTTTGTATTTGTTCTGTTCTCTCGTTTCTATGCTTTATAATTAGTCACTTTTTCTTTAACTGCTTATGGCATAGCCATGCCTCAAAGAATCCATTCCAAGTTGTATATTTGTTTTCCAATAAAATTAACAATTAATCCCAAATGCCTTTTGCCCGTTTGATAAAAGGAGTTGAGTTTCTTTTCAACTGAGACTTTAATTTATATTTGCTATGGTCTGGTGTTTTAAAAGCTAGGCTGGTTAAAGTAATCTTGGTCACTTGCATGAATGTGTAATGACCATACATTTGAATGCAGCTTGATTGTGCTACTTTATATTGTTTGTGGGGGAGGATGAATTCAGGGTCGAGGCGAACCTCTTAAGTAGTTAAGTGTACACACACACATTGAATTAGTATAAGCTACTTCTGGTTTTGGTGATTTTTCAATTTTGTTCAAGTCATTTTCTGGGAGGGACCTTTTTTTTTTTTTTTTTCGTTCATTCTGAACGTTTCCATCCACTGCATGCTCTCTCCTCAGCGTGGATGTTTTTCCAGCAATAACACTGCTCCGCTCAGCTAGATGTCTATCTGAGCACTGCCATGTCCTTAAAAGGGGCTGTTTGAAAAGCAGTTCGCTGTGTTGGATGTTCAAAAGGTTGCAGGCTGGAAGGCAGAAAGGCACGTTGCCTGAGTGTCATTAACAGAGTGCGTAGATGGTGCTGGCTGACACGGCATATTGGAGTAATCAAACGTAGGTGATGTGGCGTTTCAGGATCATTGACAATTCAAACAAATATGAAGGGTATTGTGGTGGAGGCCAATAGGGTGTGAATGATTCACTGTATCAAGGGATATATCCATGCGTCTTATTTCCTTGAGTTGTGGATCACACGCTCTGGCGTATTCATGTTTCTTCAAGTTTCCTAGCAACCATGAATTCCCGTCCCAGGGGTAGCTGCATCCTCGCTTTTCCAGCGAGTGCTGAAGGATCATCTCGAGGCGCCGCAGAAGACGTCATGTATCTATGGGTTCTAGAGGGCGGATAGATGTAGTAATGTTGCTTATTTTAGAAGCGAGCACATGGAAACAGTTGTTCTCCCAAAATGTCTTAATTGTGCTACACTTCCAGCTCATGGTGGCAGGTACCATCTGAGTTTTTGGAAAAGTCATGGCGCTGAGCGACTTTACTGAAAGCCAGGCTATCAATAGCTCTAGCTTGCGGTCATGCTGTAGTCAGGTTCCAAAAACGTTATTTCCCTGCAATAAAACCTTGTTAAAGCCCTTGGGGACATGGGAAAACTATGAACATACTGACTGCTCTAGACTCCCAAGTGAGAATAATAGAAGGTGAAAAAACTACTCGAGATAATGTGGGTATCTCATGCTTTCCCCATTGGGAACGTTTCACAGGAGAGAGAATAGGCTTGCTTTGCTAATATAAAGGGGTTTTAAATAGCCTGAGACACAAATCATCAATATTTAGTGCAAGCTTTCACGCCATCGGGGAATACATGTTCAGGGTTGTACACGACAAAATATTGGGTTGAATCATATTGACTTGGAAAAGATGTTTTTCATCACTGTCTATTCAATTTTCCTTGTAATGGAAATTTTGCGTCATCTCAGACAGTTCTGGTCAGATATCCTGGTCGTCTATCTCTCAGTGATGCTCGTGTTGCTGGCATACTTCTGATTATACGCATCACTCAGCAAGGCCACAATACGAGCCTTTCCCGGAATGTGTCAGTCATCTTACACACAGCCTCCCCTGCTACACTGACACTTAACAAGATCATCTTTCTCTCCGGCCCTGTCCGTCCACCATCTCTGCACATGGTTTAGTAATCGCTTGGGCCATTATCATATGTTGCTGATGGATGTGTGTGCGTGCGCCTGAGCCCCCAGCTGCTCCACTTGTTGCCAATGATAAATGAACGTCGGTGTCTAATAGTCCTCTGCGCCCTGTTGTGCCGGTTATTTTTTAATCCTGTGCTCGATGGTGTCGAGGAAGGGCATGCCATGCTTGATTTGCTGTGCTGGTACCAAAGATAGCCTCAGCCGAGAAGCGCAGATGCTTTGCCTTTCACCTGAATATAGAGCAGCCTTGTGTTTGGAAGCCTAGAAAGTGAAAATTAAAAGTGGGTCCGTGGTGGCTCGGTGGTTAAGATTCTGAGCTAGTGATCAAAAGGTTGAGAGTTCAAATCCCAGGACTGCCAAACAATCACTGTTGAAGATGGGCCTTTTGAGCAAGACCCTTAACCCTCCTCTCTCAACTGTAAGTCGCTTTAATAAAAGTGCCTGCCAAATAAATAAATGTAAAGTAAGCTGGGTCACAGGTGGTTAGTGGTCTGTTTGCTTGGCACAAGTTAACCCAGGGTCTCGTCTAAGTCGGCATGTGATAATGGAGCAACAGTTTTAAAAAGAGATAATGCTTGGCAGCCACTGCCACAGCTGATCACTATAGTAAAGGCTTTGCTGGGCAGGCTTAACAGCGTGCGACTAAATTAACACCTCCTGAACCGCACTGGCCCCCTCCCACTAAAAGGATTGGGTGGCACCTGTCCATGGAGTCTAATGACATGAAACGTTGCTGCAAGCTGCTCGCCAGAAGTGTAATACTCTACCTCCAACGTGGTTTCACACTTGAAAATTCTTAAGAATTCACATGACTTGCTCTGTATGAAAAGTTCCTACAGTTAAAGTTGGGGGCGGGGGTAGCGTTTGTACCTTTTCTTTTTTGCCTGAGATCGGGTTCCACACCCCTCTCTGCTGTGAAGCTTATTTTTATAGACAGGACTGAAATAATAATCACCAATATCCAACTTACTAAAGATAAAAAGAAGTCTGTTGTGTTTCTCTGACATCATCTTCAAAAACAGACGGGGAAGTCTTAACGCTGGAGGAGAGTCTTCTTCATCAACCTTATTAGGCGTCTGGCTGCGGGAGGCCTGGCGTGGGACGTGGTTGGGTCAGAGAACTGAGTAATCTGCTTTCTTACTGGTGGCTCATTCTTCTTTCTAGAAAGGCACAGATAGAAGCAATGTGCGCTATTTCTGCCTGCATGCCTGCAAGGGCCTGGGACGCGCTGGGGGGGGCGTGCTGCTGAAAATAGTGGAAAGCAATTAGAATATTACAAAGTTCAACTGCTAGAGGCAACACTCATGAGATTTTTTGAAACAAAAGAGCTATGTTCTGCGCTGTGTGTGCAGTGAGTACGGGAAACAGGGGGAGAGTGTGAAACAGAATAAGAGAGTGAGTGGGGGGTTTGTGATGTGACAGCACAGGAATGTTACCCACAGGGATCTGAAGCCACAAGGAGAGCATTTTCTATCGCACAGAAGATTCTTTTCAGGAATGAAAATGTTAGGGGCTGGGATTATAAGTGCCTGTCTCAAGAGTACGAGTGGAAAGGGAGCCATCATTGCCTAAAAGTACAGAGTGAATATAAACTGAGTAAACCACAAAAGCAGAAGTATACAGAGCTTAAATGTGCATTGTTTTTGTGAACAACTCATCTTTGTATTCCCTTTTGTAAGAGCTGAAAGGACTGGGCTTGGTCATATCATTGCCCCAAAAAACACTCAGCTCCAAATAGTTACCCCCGTGAGACCCTGCGTCCTCATGTAAGCATTATTTTTTTTCACAAACTGCTTTCCACTTGAATACATCCCTCAGTTTCCGTAGCTGTTAAATGCTAGTACATACACATATCAAGGAGAAATGAAACACACACAGCAGCATAGTCCATGTCTCAGAAGGTTAACTCTCATTTCCTGATAGTGTAATGAATGAAAGAGTTTCCAAGGCCTTCAAAAACTTATTATGATAATATTGCAGATCACGACTACCTCAATTCCTTTACATTTATTGGATAATACTTTTAGTGGGGAAATTCAGTTGTAGGCTGAGGTATTTTTTTCTTCAGTCATTTAAAAAATACATCTCAGTCCGTGGCCACTGCTGAGTGGAGCTCTTAAGACGGTTTTTTCTTTTTATTCACTGCCAAAGTATTTTTATTTTTATAGCCTTTCTATATGACTGGAACTTTGACACTATATAAAGGGAAAGAAGTATCAGGTAATAAACATTTTATTACCATCACCTAACATATACTATAAGACTGGGGAATAAAACGTAAGACACACGAACAATCAGTTTTTATGATGCAGCCGTACTTGTGTGCTGTTTTTGGTGATTGAAATCAATATCATCCGCCCCTTTGACATATTGACCTTCTGACACAAAGGTGACCCTTCTGTATGCTTGTGTAGTGGTCCCAATAAAGCCAATAATATCACCTTAGGCTATTTTTCAAATTACTTCCTCACTATAGTCTATGATCGGACTAAATCTAAAATATTATATATATATATATATATATATACACACACACACACACACACACACACTTAACATGGCTAAATTAACATGACTAAATAATGCTATGCCTACACCTACCTGTTAAATTTCTTACATCTATGTATATGGGTGAAACAGTAATCCAGTGAGATGAGGTGTAGCCTATCTGCCAGCGTAATTTGCCTTTCTTTGAGGTGTATTTGCCTATTATAGAAGTGTTCTTGTTGACTTATTATTTCCCCATGCCCAAAACAATAGTACACTTTTCAACATCACACTTTTAACTATCAGACCTCAGTAAGAGATGCTATAAAAAGATCAATGGAAAGGCCTGTAACATACATCAGTTAGGCAGAACATAACTACATGCTTCAGAAATTGCATGTAGGTCTATACAACTAATGGCTATTTATCCCCCACATTGGTTATGTTGTAACAATATGGGGGCATTTTCAGCTTTCAACATGTTACACTTGTCAGGTTTTTGTAAGGTTTTCCATAAGAAGTTTTGATAGAAGATCATTTCTTCCAGTGCCACTGTCACTGTGCTTTAGTGGTTTTTCTGGGGCTATGAAATCTTATTCATCATTGAGGTCACATTCCACCAGTTTAGGGGCTACCTATGTCATAGACTTTAACACACCACAAGTCTAAAATGTTTATGTACCATAAAGACTGACTAATTTCACAAGTGCAGATATGTGAGACAATTATCAATACAGGGGGACAATAGAGAAGTTAGTAGAAGGTAGTTGCCGAAAGACACGTGTACAATGTTTTTGAAAGTCACCAATGGTAAATAAAGAAGTGTAAGAAAAAATTCACCCAATACGGGCAGTGGTGGCGTAGTGGTTAAGGGCTACTGAATGGAAGACCATGTGTTCAAATCCCACCAAGTTGCCACCGTTGCGCTCTTAACCTTCAACTGCTCATTTGTATTCTGTCTCAATTGAAGATGTCTCTGACAGTTATAGCGGTTTTAAAACATCACAAAGAATAATAATGCTAAGCTAACAGTACAACTAGAGCTGTGTGATTTTAATGCTTCTAGAGCATGCTTGTGAGGAAAAGAATCCACACACAGAAACGACTTTATATTGCCTATTTTGGGGGGGGGGTTTCTTCGGTTTTTGTAAAAAAATAAAGATGATTTATAAGATAAGTCGGTTTGGATAAATAATTAAAAGACAGATATAAAGAACAATATATCATGTAATGGAAAAAAGAAATGCAAGAGTTGTTGTGGGACAGAAATTTCAACATTTATTATGTCAATAATAGCAACAAACAAATGAAAACAGCACTGCATTTTTAAGACAACTATATGTAGGGTAAAAGAAACAACAAACTTTCTGACTGAGATTTCAAATTTCATAGCTTTCAGCAGGCATCTGACAGGGTTGCTTTTGAGCTATTGTCACGAAACTTGAACGGTACGATATTGGCCAAAAACTGGCCACTGGGGGCGCTACTTGCGAAACGGCTTGGACCCCGCTGATGGGCCGCTTGCGGCTATATTTTATTTTATTTTTTGTTAATGTTGGAAAAAAAAATCTCTGAACTTAGTTTTTCATTATATGGCCTCCTTGTTTTGTTGGCATTTTGTTCGCAAAAACTAAGGAAAACTAAATATCATGATACATATCGTATATCGTGGAAATGTCTTCAGGTACCGAAATATGATATTTTTTCCCCAACTTTATTTACTATTTATTTTATATCTCACGTGGTCTGGCCTCTCACTTGGTATTGGTATTTGATTTAAGAGTTGGCATATGCTTTTAGAAAAAAAATGGTTCCTCAAGGGTTCTTTGGATAGGTAAGGGTTCGTAGCTTCCTAAAGGGATTCCTCTTTGAAAGGGAAACCCTCTGTTGTAGGGTTCTACATATACATTTTTTACCACTATATTTAAATTATAACTACATTGAATACATGTGTATACATGTGCCTTACTGTTTGCTTTAAAATATATATTTT
>JAOUQW010000049.1:6982424-7006852 GCA_028565825.1 Olivaichthys viedmensis
TCCAAGTTTGAGATTTATGGCAGTAACAGAAGGGTTTATGTAAGGAGACGAACAGAAGAGAGATTCATACCACAGTGTGTCAAAACAACAGTGAAACATGGTGCTGGATTCTGAATGTGGTCTCAAACTTTTGGGCCCCACTGAACAGTATATACTATATATATATATATATATATATATATATACTGTATCTGTTATTAGCTAAATTTTGTTTTCATCTAGACAATTTGTATCGTGACAGCTAGCTATTAGCATGCAAGCTAGTTTATATAGTCAGCACTATTAGCTGTCAACTATTAGTATACTTTAGTTAATGTTTGCTCACGTTCCTTGGTTCCTTGGCGAAAGGTGCACTAATTTACCGTCACGAACCAAAATTAGTGTGTGATTTGAGACACCAATTTCTTTCTCATTTGGGATTTTTTCTTGTACTTTTACTTTTATATTTTAAGTCAATTTAAAAGTTTGTAGTTTTGTACATTAACTTGAGAACAGAATTTGAAACTGTACGTCAACGTTAACAAGAGTATTTTTATAGATTTGCACTTTTTTTAATTTGCCCTTTTACTTTAGTAAGGGATTTTTGTACCGCCTCTGAACATGGCTAGCAATAAATGAAAGCTTACAGATCAAATTAGCAATCCTGATTTCATTTGCACCATGCTGACTATGCCTAAAGTGAATGTTAACACATTGGGTGAAGGTGTTCATTTAATATTATCTGGATCTGATTTAAACAATCTATAAAATACTCTTTGGAGACCAAATCCAGTGCATCTCCATGCTGACAGTTAACCCTCAACTGCTTGGACAGTAGCTCGGTTGAGGATTTGACTCTGGCTCTTAATAGAATAGAAAGTTACATTGTTTTAGAAAACAGTATGCTTCTTGCAATAGCTTCCTCAGTATGCAGGAGTAATGAAAAGCTCTAAGGAAGAGATCAGTGACCCCTTCGGTGTCTGTGTCCATGCTTGGGGCAATCCTCTGATCCAGCCGGATGACCCAGGCTTTGTGATATGTGTCTATTTTCTGACATGGGTTCATGTCTACAATTAAAACGCCCATATTGCACATTACCCATGCGCACACTCTATTGAGAATTCAATCCCCTGAAATCTCTCTGATCTTAGTTTAACCTTTTCTGAAACTCCCCAAAGTACAATATATGTATTCAAACAAACAAGGACTCGGAAGTCAGGTTGAAAAAATCCAATTATTCTAAATGACTTGGGAGTTTGTTTGACCTTCAGACGGATATTGAAGCTTGGAAAACCAGCTGAAAATGGGATCAACATACAAATGAATAGGATAATAGTCCTCCCACTTTTCAGCATCTTTAAAAAGTGCTGATGTGCCAATGAGGTGAAGAGATAAGAAGAAAGGAGACCAAAATGTCCCCTCTTAGATTCCTCTTGAGAATAGACGTCTGTAGTTAAGCCAAATATTGTAATGAATTCAGATAAGTGATGCCAATTATATTAATGACTCTATGTTGTTAAAATATAGGCAAACAATTGTCATGTGTTCTTGTTCTAATTAGTTTATCTTGAAACCGCATTTTTTTAAGCAATATATCATAAAACACAACATTATCACATTGAAGTAAAAATGTGCAGACATATGCAAAGCTATCAAAGAAGGGTCACATGTGAATTATCCATGGCCCAGCACACCACCTGTGCCTTTTTCCAGTGGCCCTCCAGATGAGATGGCTGTGACAGGGCCTCAATAATAGAGCCAGGCCTGGGAGCCCTGGTGTCCAGTTCCGCTGCCAACGCTGGCTCCCCTGGACAGATAGTTCTGGTCTATTGAATGACTCCTGAAACTTTGATGAACCTCAATAGGCCACCACTCTGCAGACAAAGAGAGAGTGCTGGTGTCCAATAGTGCCACCAGCATGATGGTGGGTCAGCCATGGGACGTGAATAAAGCCTGTTGTGTTAATCTGATGCCATGCTTATGTTTCCACAAAACCAGTGGGCAAACGGCAACTCAATTAGGCTTGTAAACAGAGTCAATACCAGAGTTCAGCCGAGGGAGGAGTGTGAGACTTCAAACTTAATCATGCACCTTACTGGAGGTGTTAGGGAAAGCCAACATGGACATTATCGTGGATAACTGCAGCGAATATTATAATATCACCCAAAAAAGTTTGATTTTATTGGAATTATAATGCAACGGCCAAACTGTTGAAACTGTATGATAGAGGCTACAGCACATCATCATGCCTACTGGAAAATACATGATGCAATATACATATTGCGAGGAAGTTTAGCCATACAAACCTGACACTCTGAAGACTCTGAGATACCATGACACACCATGTTATATAAGAATAACAGAAACAAAGAAAGGATGTTATAAGATCTCCAGAACTCTCCAGGTACCACTGGATATACTGTAAAAGAGGACAGAGGACAGAAAGGAATGGAGGAAGCTGCTGAAGCTGCTAAAGTGAAAGTCTATTATAAGTCTAAAGGATTACAGAAGATCCAACACATGTTCAATAGAAGAACAAGGGAAAGAAAAAAGATCTCTGCCATTCCCAGTGAAGAGGAAGGGGAGTTACATCCTCCGTCTCAAACAGGCTAAAAGGACCATGCAGCAATGGTGCCATACTCCTGCCCTGCATTTATTTGATTAGTCCCCTGAAGCCATATCATTTCATTCATAAGGATACCAACGACAATTATAATAATAATAATTATACTCATTATCTACTCTGAGATCTATGACCTAGCTGGACGCTAGCTAGCAGGCAGAGCTGCTATGATCTTGTAGCTACGTTAAGCTCTTGTCAACACACAGAGAGAAAAATATAACAACAGGTTAGCATTCATGGTACAGTAATACCGTATAAACCAAAAAGACAGTATAATTGATTGACCCTTCACAATTTAGTGCAGACCACCAGTGTGGTTTCTGAAAGATACCTAGCATTAGCATTAACGATTATCCACCAGAATGCTAACATTACCCTTATTAGCTGAAGTAACAATACTGATCTCATGTGCTCCCTATGCCGGGGTTACACTACATGATTTTTACCCCGATTATAGCCCTGATTCACAGAAAAGCTAAGTCTGTCCTAGTCTGCAGATTTTTGGTTGAGGGGCACATATTCTAATAACTTTCTTCTCGATCAAGTTTTAGCCAGTTGGAGCGAGTTAGAGTATATCAAATGTTTGATTTTTTTTTAAAGAGTAATTAAATGCAAAAAAGTACATTTAAAAAATAGCGAACAGGCATTTGTGGCAGCAGTGCAGCTTCTCAATCAAGGTAAAACGTATTGAGTTGCCTGCACAATGTGAACTCGAAGAATTATCACAACCACACCAACAAAAAAAGCTGGACTGCAATTTACATTAAGATGCAAGATTGCTTGCTGCATATTACTTGCTAGGTAGCTAGCCTACTTATTTCTATATTATTTGCATGTGTGTGTGTGTGTGTGTTTTGTTATTGCTGTCTCCTTGTAACACGTTTTCAGTGAGTTTGGTTTTGATTTAGCATCAACTTGAGTAGTGTGTGATCTCCAGTCATTTAATGTGTGATCTCCAGTCATTTAATGTGTGATCTTCAATTTTTTAGCTGCCATAAAAATCTACAAAAAACAGTCGGTAAGTGTGTGATGCCCAGTCTGTTCAGTCAACATGTAGTGTAACTGCAGCATTGCAACATGTTTTTCTTTTTTTTAATACATAATACTTTTTTTTCCCAAAATGCAAAAAACGTATCTATGTTGATGCAGTTTCGGTTTGCAGTATTTTTTAGTTCATTTGAATATATTTACAGTTGTGGTATTATTTGTATAATACCCCAAATGTAAATGTATTATGTATCAAAATACATTTTGACATATTTTTGCCCATTTCTTACTGTACAAAACCAGTGCCTTTCTGGTTTTGTACAGTAAGAAATGGGCAAAAATATGCTCTTTAACCAGGATGATGACTTAGACTGAAATCATCAGAATCTTAGCTAATAATTACTGTCACAAACTCTGTCTCTCCCTTCTGGTCTAATCACGTGTGTGGCCTCGATGAACTTGACTTCTGGCTGATCTTTAAAGCTGTGTCATTATGTAAACTTTGGACTAAAAGAGGTCATCTGACCCCTTTCGCCACCCTCCCGACTGCAGCCTGTTTCCATCCTTTTCTCTTCTTCTCTCCATAGATATGTGCACATTCGTCCTTAGAAAACAAATCCAATGGAATAAATTCTTCAATTATTCATGCTTCAATAGTGTAGCCATGCCCTAAGGTCTGTGTTCCACTAATGGAGATGGCACAGTGTTTGTTCTGGTTTATAAACGGATGAGTGAACCTTTCATTGGTCTCAAAGCAGCCCTGCCTGTCACCCAATCAGCTTCACCTGCTCAGTGTCTAATTAAAACTAGACATGTCGATCCCAGCCCAGGGAGGTACACGTGCCTGTGAACGAATGTATGACGGGCCAAAAGCCTAAAAATGTCCTGTTACAGCCTTCAACTCCACATTACACAGCATAGCCAGACCATCAACATACACATCCCACAATTCTGTACTAGATTTATGTCCAAAATCTAGTTGTACGTGTAACATAAGCCACAGGGAGCACAGAGTTCAAGCAGAGCCGATGTGATGTTTCCCAAGGCGCCTGGTGTTCACAGAGGAGAAGATCCCTCTGGTAGATTAATGAGGAGCAGCCTTCTCATCTGCTTTCATGTTTTCGCTTGTAACACCCTTAATTATTTACTGAGCATCCTCTTGTTACAGAATGCAGAAAAGCACAGTTTTAAATGTGTGCATTTGCTCATGGCTCCCAGTACACATTAATGTTTAATGAGACAAGATGAGGAATGAGAATATGGGGGTAGGAGTAAAACCGGAAGATATTATCTTAATACTATGCACTATGCACTCCACCCAAACTAAATTGAAAAATGTTTTGGTAAACTCAGGGTAATCATTACCAAAAACTAAACCCTATCATCATTTATCGATTATAATTAAACAATGTCTGATTTGAATCACATGATTTGGAAACTGTGTGAATTTACCTACAAAATAAATAAAACATTGCTTATCTATACAACAAAGACGCCACACTGCAGTAATGATGGATTTTCCTATTATGGAAGTACTCGGAACATACAATCTTTGGAAATAGCAAGACATGCCGTGACATGTGTAGACAGACAGACACACACACACACACACACAGCCTCTGAATGATGCAATGACCTGAAATGTGAAGGTTTCTATAACCGACTTAGAATCCTTTCTTAAATTCAATACAACCTTTTTTTTTAAAGTCCAGTAACTGAAAATGCATTCATATAAGCAATTTCGTAGAGGCCAGAGACACAGGCCTGAACTTCTTGTTCAGTGGCTTTATGGCAGACCACAGATGCAATATCACATCTGTGCTTACCGACCTGATCTTCCTTAAGGCATTATTCAGATCACTGATCTTCAAGTGCTGTCTGCCAATGTTTCATTTGTAGATTAACTCGTGAATCAAATTCCAATTTGAAGATCGACAAAACTCCAAGCCTTAAGGCGGATCAGATGGATGAATCTAGCTGACCTGGAGATGAACTCTGCTTGTGATGTATTTGAGGATAAAGTGTTGAGCATAGGCAAGCGTGTCTGTGTGTGTGTGTGTGTGTGTGTGTGTGTGCAGTATTAAATTCAGGTCAGTACTGCCATGACCCCTCTGCTACACCTGACCCTGCACTTCACTTTCACATCTAATCATACTGTCAGCATTCTGCACACCAGGTAATGAAGCGCAAAGCGTGTGTGTGTAGGTGTGTGTGTGTATGACAGTTAGAGAGCGAGAGAGAGAGAGTACATTTAAGAATACCTCACAGTAGTCCTGTCAGCAGTAATGACAACTAAATTATCTACTTCATTACTGATTACTGAACTTAAGTAGCTTTTTAAAACCCCAGAATTTCCATCTTCCTACATTTTGAAGGTTAAATTCTACATTTTAACGTTCTACTTTCACACTGCATGTAGTCATATCGACCATAGACTGGACTTCAGGGATTATCTGTTGAATTTTGTAATTCTGACATCAATTGCCAAAGCATTTTTGAGAAGTAACAATGAATAAACTAAAATGTCTTAGATAGACTAATGTGGTGTGCACGTTGGCCTTTCTGTGCCTATTTTCAATTGTGAACCATACAAATTTGTGATAACATACCTTCACTAGAGCAGAATTTTAAGCTTAATTTTTTTCTTTTTATGTGGGTCTAATAAAAAGTACAGAATCACTTTATTTACCAGTATGGTAAGTAGTTAGAATTTAATAGGTAAATATGTAGTATTTAATCATATTTAAAAGGTTAATATGTAGTAATTACAAGCCTTGCATGTTGGATATATAGCAACTTATGAGAAAACTATTAGATGGGTACGATAATACTTGGTGCTACAGTGCACCAATTAGTCATTATTAACCTTAAAGGGTAAATATGTAGGTCTTAAAAGTAATAGTTAGTGAACGCAAGTTGGAAATGTACAGTAAATACATAGTAGATAAGCATTATAACACATTTGTCACCTGAAATGATCTACTGATTCTTTCCAGTTAGATGTACTGTATTTACTAAAGCAAGTTGGTTGAACTTACCACTGTTATGTTACTTCTTAGTATTAAGTGCTAAAGTATACTTTTTTTACATTAGTTACTATGTAATTAAATATTCAACTTGCAAAGTATGCACAAAATATTACTTGTGCGTATTCCATTATTACCTACTAAATTCTGAGGAATTATTGCATTGTGGCACCAAATACTACTGTACAAATTTGTAGTTTTCACAAAAGTTACTGTGTATTTTAAAATTGAATATGAAAAATATGTACCAGAAATGACTTGTAATTACCACATATTTACCTATTAAATAGTAGGTACCGTGCTGGTACTTATCGTACCATACTGTACCCTACTGTAGTGTAAATATAAAATTAGTGTCTGTTTATTTAAAATGAATAAAAAATATTACCAGTGAAATGTCACACAGCCCTTACAATACCATATAATAGAAGTTCAAACAATCAATAGCAAATTCAGCTGGATCAGGAAGCATACTGATAAAGTGAGAAAAGAAAATACTGTGTGGTGTATGTTAGACGATCACTGTGTGTGTGTAATATGCTTTCACACTTTAAACGCACACTTTATAGCCTAGGCAAGAATTCCCCAGCCACCTCCTCTACATGCCTTAATTGGTACAGAGAGCATGTGTGCATGCTTTAGGTGCCTCTCATGCCTGTCAATCTCCAAGAAGGTGCTGGGCCTTACTCTGGATCAGCAGATGCCAGCCGGTATTTAAAAAAGCTGGACATGAGGAAAGGGCAGCGAGTGCTCCACCGTGACTGAGTGTGTCTCACAGAGCAACAGGCCCAACCTGTTTACGATCTGTACCCTCCCCTGTGTGGCCACTGACTCATGGGGAGCAGCTCCATCTTTACACACACAGACACACACACACACACACACACACACACACACACATACAGACATCAGCTCCTTCTTCTCCCCAGCCCCAGTTGCATCTTTTTTTTTCTGATTGTCTCAGAATCCTCTCTCTCTCTCTGGATGTAATTAATCTGGTTGCTAGGGGATACCTGGAGATTCGGTTGAATTATAAAAAGCATGGTTTGCATCAGCTAATCAGCTAGAAATGTGCTCGAACAAGGAAAAGAGCAAAGGAGGGAGTGAGAAGAGCACTAACCAGGAGAGGAAGAAAGAAATGTGTGAAAGGGTAAGGGTTTTTTTTAGGTTTCTTTAGGTAGTTGTAAATACTCAGAACACTGAACGGTCCACATTTCTCTCAGCAAAAAAACCCAAATCCCGCCTTTAGCAAGACTTGTGTAACGTGATTCTGTATGATACACGTTGGCACTCAAATGACTAAAAGAAAAAGCTTCCAGCTAAGGCGATGAGGGAATTCAGTGTGTCCAGGGAATGCTTTTTTCATTTCCTGTTTGCTTCCATCTCAGGACTCAGGTGGAAATAAGAGTGTTGGGAATTGGTGGGTGGGGCTGAGGGGTATGACAGAGAGAGAGAGACACACAGAGAGAGAGACAGAGAGGGAGGACAGAGAAATGGAGAGAAACAGGATATGAGTTCTCCACCGTTTTGTTGCAGCATTCAATTACAATTTGGACTCCACGGTGACTCATTCTTTTATGAAACTACTTCTTCCACAAAATCATATAAACACACTGCTCATGCTGCACTTGTCTGGGTGTGTCTGTGTCCGTGTGTGTGTGTGAGAGAGAGAGGAAGAGAGACCGCTAAAATCCATGGGCAGTAATGAGAGTAGATCGATACCGAAGTGCATTAGTGATGTTTCCCACTCAGCAGTCAGACAGTACTCTGCAGCTTTTAATGAAACTCGGCTGTCCACACCTGGACCACAAACACACACACGGCCAGACTGGATCAGGCTCTGAGCAGCAATATCAAGTAAACACACACGCATTCGCAAAGCAGCCAGCTTACCGCTCTAATAAGAAAACATCTTTACGAGACATGTTCAGAAAACAAGCACGACGGGATGATGTGAGACGTGCTCGTCTGTCTGAAGAATAACAAGATAACTTAATTTGCTGCTGCTTCACGGGAAGAATCTGAGAGACAAATAGAGCAAAAATTAATTGTGTAAGGCCTGCTCCAAAAATACCCCCACCAGCAGGCAGTACAATGAGTCATCCTGCCCCCTCACTCTCATCTTCAATATCACAGAGACTAGCTACAGCACAGTGTTACAGAGCCATGCTCATGGCAAAAAGAGAGCCCTTTCATGGCTGCATTAATACACACATTTCAAAAGGCATGAATCAGTTGTTCCAGTGGAAGATCAGAGGCATCCAACGCTCTGTCCATATGGTATTGATACCCATAGGCGCCAACTTATGAAATTCATTGGGGTTGCTCATGACAGCCATGCGTGATGTCATACAATTTCATAACAACGATATCCCAGCCTTCATATAAAAATTATTGTGCTCGATGCTTACCTCTACGACCACACAAACTATATAGCTGGCTACAGAACGTATACAAAATAACCCATTTGACCTCAGATGTATTCCTGCTAAATATCCCCCTGAAATGCTCTTCCACCTTTGCATTAAAGGGAAAGAAAACATAGGAAACAATATATGCCGCAACTATATATTTACTATTTTGTAAAAAGAAAAAAGAAAAACAAAACAAATATATATTTAAATTTTTTTTATCTATATAATCATTTGATTATATAGAAATTACCTTTTAGTGTGACCAGGATCAAAAACAGAACAAAATCCAGATAACCATATAGCCAGTTTATTTAAAATTACTTTTTGGTTTTTATTCAGGTTTTTTTTTAAGGACATATACCTTATCAACAGAAGACACTGTCATGTCTACACTCTTTCATTTTGCATTCATATTGTATTTCCAACAGTTTTTAGGCGCATCTCACCGTCTTTTCGGACTTCAGGTGGCACTGCCCGTAAACTAGTAGGCTAATTAGCTGCCTGAAAAATGCCACTCAACTTTAATAATGCTGATGTTTATAACTTGTCTACAAGATGATTGATTTATAAATGAGAAATAATAAAATGCAATACTAATGCTTACAATAGTTTAGTTCACTTTATTGAAAGAGGCAGCAGGCATTTCTGCAGTCAGAACACACACTGCCGGAGGACTAAAAATTCCAAAATAAGTTCCTAATTCGATTGCTAACCTTTGTGCTAATGACTCCTTGACTAGCGGATGAAGGAGTGAGTATAACCAACATCATAAAATTGGCAATATGGTGCTGCCCTTGACCTGGTATAAATTGATTTTTAGATAAAACATTATTAAAGTAGCTGTTTTGATGCACAGTGGCATTCTCTGAACAAAGACAAGGGTTCATGCATTTTCCCACAGGCCTTAAAATGTTTTCTGTAACAAAGTTTGGTTAACAAATGTGACAGGTTGCAGGTAACAATCTTTGCAACATATGTCAAATCAGAAGATACAGGGCACTTATTTGTATTGTTTTTGATTAAAGATATAAAATAAATAAGAGACAGAAACGAAACATTAAAGGAATGCTTTGGAAATATGTCCCTTACCCTTACATTTGGGCATGTATTTGTGAAAAATATTTTGGGTGAGACAGACTTCTATTATTGTAGACTTCTATATTTTTTAGCCACATTTGACTCATAGCTCTAGTGCAAAGTGCAAAACAAAAGATGCAAACATCAGACTCCAAACGTCTTGGCTAATCGACTACATTTGGGGTAAGGGGGCATTTATTTGATACTAAAAAACAAAAACAGGAGAAAAAAATCACAGAATTTTCAATGTGGTCTCAGACTATATACACTGTAAATTACATGGGATTTTGCAATATATCAAAATATATTTCTGTTGATTAAGGGTAAAACTGAATCCTAAGAGATTGGTATTTTGCCAGTGTACTAGGAGCCAGGTTACTGTTCTCCATGAGGAATATGAATCACAGCCCACTAGTGATCAATTCTGAAGGCATTTATTGGCTTTCGGTGACCTTTCTGGGTTCTACCTCTACATCCAACTCACGAATGTTCATGTCCCCAAGGAACAACCATCAAAATATATAGATATATGTATGGCTGGATACCACTATGGATAGGACTACCTGTTCATTCCAGTGGTTGCCATCTCACAGTGTTTAAAGCACATGAAATGCCTGAACTGACATTTTGGCTCCAGACCCATCAGTGAACTTAGAAGTGTTCTGAGGTATAATTGTGTAAATGCATAATGTGATAAACAAAAGGTTTAATGGAAATATCCACAAGGATGAATAAATAGCTAGACCAAAAAAAGACAAACTGACATCTACCTTTATTTTTACTTCTCTTTAGTTAGAGAAAAAGGGATGGCTGAATAAGGAAACATGTTTCCTGGCATTCTTTCACTGATATACCTGGAGGGTGGTCTTCAACATGACTGTCAAGTCCTTGCCTTTATTTCAAAACATAATGTTAACCCATAATACAGATGGCATGATTCCTTGCTGATGCTGTTCACATTTCTAAAAATTGCCTGCAGCTGTATTCAACTGCAAAGGATATTCTGACATTTGAAGGAGATGTCTGTGTGCATCCTGTTCCAGTATTTGGCAGCCCATTATGATGCTCCACTCCACAGAAAAGTCTGGCAAAGTTGGAGCATTGGAAGGATTCATTCAAGGGCACAGCTGGCATCAGGACAAAACCCCGGGACTGAAAGGATCAGGGAAAACTAATGCCAAAAAAGGAAACTCAGAACACTGTAATGGCCAATTTGGATAAAATTATTACAATATTCTGAGAGAGAGAGTGGCAGGTGCAGGCACTTGAAAGAGAAGCTGTGCCTTGATCTGACAGTGCTTAAAAATCAATCATGTGACTCATCAGCATTAGTCAAAATGACACTTAGACATTTGTAAACGTGATCCTCTCTCTGCCTACTGAGTGTTGAATATTCATCAAAGACTTCCATCTGTCATATCAAAACTCATTTGCATCATGGATGCTCCTCCGTACACGGCTGTGCACGTGACCGTGCTCGGCGATTGCCATAACGACGAGCGCCATGTGTTCGTGTTTTGATGTCTGTCTAGTTTGCGCCCGGTCCTATCTTTGATTGTTCCCAGCTGTGTCTCGTTTGTTCCATAATCAGTCTGTGTATATAATCCCTGTGTTTCTGTGTCCGATGTCGTTCACTATTAATGTCTATGTGTATATTGATGTCCGCGACTTTCAGTTTGTTTAGAAGTTCATTGTGTCAATAAAATGTTTACGTTTGTATCCATCTCCTGCCTCCTGATTTTGTTCAATAATTTTGTTCAGCCCTATCTCATGAATTCCCAGGCATATCTCTGCCGAACTTAACATTTATGTCTTGCACAGTTGTGTAAACTATTGTTCAGCCTGGCACAGGTATAAAGGCAGACAAACATGGACAGAAAGCGTTTTGTTATCAATGTTAATACCTGGAACACTATTCCAGAGTTCAGGGGCGATATAAGAAAAACATCTTCCACCAGCTGAGCTGCGAGTGATGCTCAGCATTACCAGTAGACCTGTGTGGCAGCGGGGTGTGGTCGAGCGCCGGCTGTGGGCAGAGTGAGGAGAACGGCGAGGCGGCGGATAATGCGTGAGTGATTGCACCTGTGGATAATTTCTGACTTCCTATTTATGTCTCTCTCTTTTTGTCAGTAGGAAGCAGGTGAGTCTGAGAGACGGAGCCAAGACACACGCACACAGACCTAAGTGAGCTGAACAACCAGTGAGCGGACGTGGCTGCTTTCTGGGTTTTTTTTGTTCTTTTTCGTTTGATCTCACGATTCGCTGAAAAGCGCTCCCTGCAAAGGGGATTTTACAACAAAATAAATCAGCTCCGTTCTACCCCACGCCTACCTCTCGAGTTCTCATTCCCTGCATTTGAGCCAGGCTCATCACAACCTGCCTCAGTTGAACGAAGTGCTCGGGATGGGCTGTACTGCTTCAGAAGATCAGCAAGATACCCCGGAGATAAACCATTTAGAGCTTTAAACGTCATGAGTTGGACTTGGTAGTCTATACAGAACTTAAAAGGCAGCCAGTTTAGCTTGAATAGAACCGGGGTAATGTGCTTGGACTTTCTTTTTCTGGTAAGAACGCAGTCTGCTGTATTCTGAAGCTTTCTTAAAGAGACAGCAGGGCAGCCAGCCAGCAACACGTTACAATAATCCAATCTAGAGGTTATGAAAGCATGCACTAGTTTCTCAGCATCATGTAGGGTTAGCATATTTCTCATTTTGGCTATGTTTCTCAGATGGTAATAAGCAGTTTTCGAGATGTTACTTAACAAACTGGTAACGGTCTGTCAAATAACATCTTAACCGGGAAAGAACTTGTCTGTCTAACCCGACCGTGGTTTCAAGCCTGTCCATTAAACTATCATGGTCAATAGTGTCAAATGCTGCACTTAAGTCCAACAGAACCAAAACAGAAACATATCTACAATCTGAGGCAAGCAGTAGGGTCATTGACCACTTTAGCCAGCGCTGATTCTGTACTATGATGCTTCCGGAAATCAGAATACATCATGCTTGTTATTCCTACTTAAAAAAGAACAGAGCTGCTGGGGAGACAATTTTCTCCAAAATCTTAGAAAGAAAAGGCATGTTGGAGATTGGACGATAATTGAGAGATCTTAAGAAGTTTCTTTCTTAAGTTTCTTAAGAAGTGGCTTAACAACAGCAGTCTTAAAACACTTGAGGACATGGCCCAAGCTAAGTGATGAATTTATTATGTTTAGTAACGGTTCCCCAATCACTGATAATAATTCCAAAAGTAATTTAGATGGTATTGAGTCAAGTACACAAGAAGTTGGTCTAGAGGACATCATCAAGGTATAGCAAATAGGACTAAACTCAAGACGTTCTTGGATTATGATGCTTCCTGATGGTGTATTCCATCAATATCAAGGGAGGAGGTGGTGGAGCATAAACGTGTACCGTGTCCGCCAATGAGCCAGGAATCACCGACCTGAGCAGAGAGACACCGACCTGAGCAGAGAGCAGAGAGCAGAGAGACAAAGGTGAGATTCTATCCTGTCTGAGTAGTTGCAATCAGTATGTTACCTGGTTGATCCTATGGAGTATTTGAAATGGTCCCACAAGTCTGGGACACAGTTTGCAGCAAAGCAGGTGAAGCCAAAGGTCTCTAGTTAAAACTCGAGGGTCTCTCTTCAGGGGTCTTGGTCTGCTTGGTTCTTGTGCCGTTGAGAGGTTTGTTGAAGATTGTCTGTGGGGTCTTTCCCAGTTCTATTCCATCATTTGGAACCACTCGTCAACAGTGGGTGCCTTTGTTTGAGTTGGGTTCCACAGAAAAAGAGGCAGTTGGTACCCTAGAACACATTGAAAAGGGATTAGTCCCTTTGATGAGTGGCTCAGTGAGTTTTGGGCATACTCCACCCATGAAAGGAACCGGGCCCATTCTACCTGGCAGTAGTGACAGTGACTCCTCAGGAAGCTCCCCAGCTCCTGGTTAGTTCTGTCAACCTGATCATTAGATTGTGGATGATAACCTGAAGTCAGGCTTACTGTTACCCAGTTTCTCCATGAATGCTGGCCATACCTGTTCGAGGGAGGTAAATCCATCACAAAGTCTATTGCTATGTGTGACCAGGACCATTGAGGTATGGGAAGCGGAGCCAGTTTACCCGCCGGAAGAGAGCGTGGTGATTTAGTGGTGGCACAGATGCTGCATGATTGTACATATTTGATGACATCTTGATTGATTGTAGGCCATCGATAATGTTTCTCAATGATCTGTGTGGTGTGTGCGATACCTGTATACCTGTATACCTGCAGTTGGCCCCATAGTGGTTACGGGATATAGAGTCTTCCCTTGTGGCAACGACTCAGGCAGGATTGTACCAGATTCTCATTCGACTGGTTCCTTCTCATAAAACTGAGACATGGCAATCTCCCTTTCCATTCTTGGAACCTGGGCAATAGGATACTGTGAAGTTAAATCAAGAGAAAAATAGTGCCCACCTGCCTTGTCGAGGATTGGGTCTCTTGGCTCCCTGAATATATTCAAGGTTCCGATGATTGGTCAGAACCACAAAGGGGTGTAGAGCTCCCTCCAGCCAGTGTTTCCATTTCTCCAGTACAAGCTTGATTGCCAGAAACTCCCAATTTCCCACGTAATAATTTATTTCTGCAGAATATAATTTGCCTGAAAAGTATGCACCTGGAAACATTTAGATGGATTACCTTGGCATGGAGAAAGTATAGCTTCAACTCCAAATTCTGAAGCATCCACCTCCACGATGAATGGTACAGAGAGGTCCAGATGTAGAAGAGCCAAAGTGAACCATTCCTTTAATTTGGCAAAGGCCTGTGAAGCAGGCAGGGGTCCATGTAAGCTCGAGCGGGCCTCCCTTTAGTAGGGAGGTTAAAGGTGCAGCTATCGTGCTGAAATTCCTAATGAAACAATGGTAGAAGTTAGCAAAACCCATAGAATCTTTTTTAAAGCTCTTATACTGTTTTCAGTTCAGGTCACTCAGCCACTGCTGCCACCTTCTCATCATCTATTTCTAACACCTCTGCACTTTTTATATATCCGTGAAAAGAGATGGTAGTTTGATGTCATACAGATGATTATCAAAGAGTCATCTCAGAACCTTAGGATCATGCTGGATATGTTCAGACAGGGTAGCAGAGTGTATTAAGATGTCATCAATATACACTTTTACCTGTTTGTCCAGCATGTCGTAGAGAACGTTATTGATGAAAACCTGAAACACTGAGGGGGCCATACAGAATCACCAAATATTCATAGTGCCCCCTAATGGTGGAGAAGGCGGTCTTCCATTCATCGCCCTCTCTAATACACCCTCTCTAAATTAAGTTATCGGCACTTCTCAGGTCTAGTTTAGTGTAATATTGGGAGTTTCTGAGCTGTCCAAAGACAAAAGGAACCAGGGTAAGAGGATACCTGTATTTAACAGTTATTACGTTCAAGCCTCTGTAGTCAATGCAGGGATGTAGACCTCCCTGAGATTCTTGAATGTACTCCCCCATAGCCATAGATTCCTCATAGGAAACAGGATAAATTCGATTGCGTGGAGCTGTGTTGCCATTTAAGAGTTCTATAACACAATCTCCTATGTGATGTGGAATGAGTTTAGTAGCTCTACTCTTACTGAATACCTTGTTGAGATCTGCATAGCAGGGTGGAATCACCACTTCATGGAGTGATTCTAGGCTCTCTACAGAGGTGGAGAGACACGTCATGGTGGTAAGTGCAAACAGCTCTCTCGGCAGGAACATGACCGTGACACGATAGCCTTATACTCCCAGTTGACCTTAGGGTTATGTCGCTGTAACCAAGGAAAATCTTATATTGTGGAAGAGTGAATTATTCTTCGTGATTCGTTGGTGGCTCGCTGTAAGTTTTCTGTCACGAGGAGGCGGAGGCGTTTGGATACAATCACAAGCAGTTTTATTAACAGGATCCAAAACAGCAGAAAAACGTCGTAGTCAGACAGACAGGGTTAATATAGATAAGGCACAGGCAAAAGTCATAAACCAGGAAAAGGACACGTAAGATGACGCTCAGAAATGCACAATAAGGGATTGGCAAAACTTTGCAAGGAGTCTTAGTGAATAGCATTGTATTTATGTGGGGATTTGATGAATGGAGATGGGTAACAGCTGAGCGGTGGATCTGGGTGTGACATCAGCATACCAATTTTGATAGATTTATGTAACTAGAGGTGTTATAACATGTAGATAAGCTCAAGCTTACAATTTCCTAGACTGATCTTCACCAAACTCAGCAAGCCTACCTCACAGTTAAACAGATCCACATAACATAAGTCAGACATAAACATGTACACTGTCACGCGCACGCCGCCTAACGCTGCGGTACACGTAACCGCGTGTGGTGGTTGCTATGGTGACGCGCGCCACATGCTTTCTGTTTATGTGTTTGATTCCCTGTCTCGTGATGTGATTGTTCCCACCTGCATGTCGTTTGTCAGTAATTAGTAAGTGTATAAGAATCCTCGTGTTCCCGTCCAGTTTTGTCGTTGATTGTTTCATGTTATGTGTTGTGTAGTATGTTGAGTTCGTGTTTAAATAAATGTTTGTTTTGAAACGGCTTGCGCTTGTGTCCACCACCCTCGTTACACCGTGACATACACAGAGAGTTCTTTACAACACCCACCAATGCTGGTATGTCCAATGCAGTTAAAAATCATGTACTTCTAGTCTGATTTCTACACAGATTTGACCAGAAAATTCTGGAACGCCACATAGGTACTTTCTTACTAGGAACCTACCTTTTGGCTTCTCTCTATTTTTTGCAGTTGCTATGTAAGTTGTGGATATGGATTACTTGTTGCTTTGTGAATAACTATAAGGATGTGGGTTTACAAATATAGAACAATAAGGGTAATCTTTGATGATCTAATGGGGGAACAAGTTAGAGGTATGACCTAACATTCACAACATTGCATTGCAGAGTTATAGCAGAGCTGAGGACGAAGCTCAAACTGACTATCTGCTGTTGGCATTTCAGAAATGTCACTCAGGAGCCAGCTCTGCTTTTGAGACAGCAGAGAAAATGTAAACCCTATGTACTGTGGACATACCTCCCTTTCCCATGTCCCATTAGTACCTCTTCAGTCTCATGAGCTGAGCAGTACTGTGCAGAATTGTGAGGTCTGAGTTAGCTGGCATATGCTGTGTAGCATCAAACACTTTAATACAATTACTTACCAATGAGATAAGTACTAACCAAAGCTGTGGCAGAGAGAAAACTTCACATCACTCCTTTATGAAGGACAAAGGGAAGGCAGCTGCACCTCCACCCTACACTATGTGCCCCGCCTGACCCATTGACCCAGTAATCAGAAATAACTCAGTGTAACCAGCGTGCCGGTGGCCAAGTCTTCACTCCACACATCCATCTCCCCATAGAGAGAGTATTAAAGTACAGAAATAAACCTCATGTCATATTAACTGCTGAACACAAATACATTCCAGACAAGTGTATTCCACGTGACTTTTTATGGGATCTCTCTCACTCTTACACTCTACCAGTAAACTGATTACAATTAGATATGCTTTATTGTAGCCCCGTGTTTGTTTTATGTTTTATGTTCATTAATAAATGTTTCGAAACGGCTTTGCGCCTGTGTTCTGCCTAACCGCCGCTACAGCCGTGACAACAATTAATTCCTTTGCAATGGGCAATTTAAATAGATATGAGTGTAAAGCCAACAGGACCTGTATTGCCATTTGAATCTGAATAAACAAATTTTTGGACATTTGTGCTATAATATCCTGTGCAACTCTGTACACTTTTTTGATTTTGAAGACAATATGAAATTGGAAATTATAACACATTTTTCCCTAGTGAAACAGGCTCAACATTTTTACTCGATTATAGCTGGTGGTGGGGAGGTGAAACATGACATTATTGGTTAATATAATTTTTTCCCTGCCTGCACGTGCATTTTGACAAAGTAATTGCATTTCTGATGGAAGAAGGAAGGAATTTTGTCTTTTAAGTGATTGATCCTGACAAATCATGCGCAATATGACCAGGGACATGAACTAACAAGGTTTAAAAAAAACCCATCTGTTTTGAGTTCAGGTTGTCTTTAATGATTAAGTTTGTAAACCGGACAACAATTCATCACACCACTCTGAGTAGATGCCAAAAACTTGATGTTGTCCATACATCAATATCTGTTGCCTTAAACAACATTGTAAATATTTAAATTATTAAGATATGTTCAGGTTCACATGTTCAGGTCACAATGAAGTTCTATTTGAAAATCAGATCACAAACACATTTGATCTGAATATGCTCTTAATTATAATTATTAACAGAAATTTGGGTTGAATATGAACTGTAACAAAGTCGCTGTAGAGTAGTATCTGTCAAACCGTGCAATTTGCACAGATTTGGACCACCTGAGCAGACTCTGGTTATTCCAGTGGCATCTGTTCATCCTTTCTACCTAAAGGTGCAAAATACAGGTGTCAATGCAAATCGATTCATTTTGCACCCGCAATACGATTTACTAAGTCTAAAAGTCACTTCACAAACTGCGATTGTGTGCGCAAATTAGTACGACCGAAGGGCTGGTATTACATTTTTTGCGGAAGCCTGTTTTGGACGGTTAAAGACAAAATTATACCATTATAATTATAGTTAACGTTACTTTTAATTAACTCCTTCCCGAAATGGTTGGAGATTAAGTCATTGCTACCAGCAGTCAAGGAACCTGCCTTCAGCCTTTAACTCACTGATGAGTCCAGACTCTCGTAACTATATAGCTTTCCTATTTTCCTATTAGTTTCACTGTATTTACTGAATAATTCATAGTAGTTACTGAATTATATACTTTATACTTTAAGATTAATAACTAAATAATAAGCTTTAAGGTGTTTGGGAACAATGCAATATGCAGCTGTTTAGTATTTTTATTCCCTTATTAGATCACTATCAATAAGTTAAAACATGAACATCTTTTGTAAGAACTCAGCCTCAGTCATTTTTGGAGGGAGTGGAGGTGAAATGTTTCTGCCTTACTCTTGATTTGATTCCTCCCAATGGGGTTTTCTCAGATGCGGACCACCTGAGCAGATTTTGGTTATTCCAGTGGCATCTGCTCATCCTCCCATCAAAGCCTCTGCATTAAGATCCAACAACAAAAAGGCACACAAATGAATCTGTAGACATCATTGCTGAGGCTTTTGTATGCATGCTTACAAATTCTGGCATTTTAGAAAATGCAAAGCACACATTTTCCCAGCAGGAGCTTTAATGCTTATTTTATTTTTCAACTCTGTATCATGAATCTGACACATTTCTGTAGAAAGTTGTTCCATTTGTTACCAACACATCACCCACCAAATCACTCATATTGTGTAGATAAAATTGTGTGGAACAATCAACTTTCAAAATGTACGCTGAGAGATTAACACATAAAGTTAGAATGGGAGGTGTATATCTGCCTTGTCACCCACTGTGCAAAAAAATAAATCTGATTTAGTTTATAACCCTCGCTCAGCATCCACATCAGCTTACACATCAGCATACACATCAGGTGTACACAACACAGCTCAGCAAAAAAGAACAATGAGACACGTCTATATCAAACACCTCCTTGCCATACTATCTCCAGTCTTAGCAAGAAGTTCAGGAAGAATGTAATGTTATGTAAGAATGCTGTGCTGTGCTGTGCTTGCCAAGGCTACATAGTTAGCCATCTCTGGATGAGTCACATTTCCTTATTGCGATATGAGCTTATTCTTATATTACGTATTCCCCAGTCACACATTCTGTCATTCCTATTTATACCTCATCCTTAACCCTGACCATCCAGCTCCCACATCTTTACCTCATTAATCACATCTTAAGAAATCTTCATTAATCACATCTTCTGTTAGCACTGGCATGAACAGTGCTATTCTGTGTGCGTTATTCTATGGGACTCTGGGATGCTGATGAGAGATTTGTAAATGTCTTTGTGCTCATTAGTGCTGCATCTGCTCTGGTTTCAGCTCTGCTGAATATCACAGTGTTTCTGTGTGCATCCCACATTGTGTTAGGTCCCTCCTACTGAACAAGACAACATCATCATAAAAATCTTGTCCAGTCGTGTGCACTGAAACACTTGCCTGCAGCAGTACAGAAAACCTGTCCCCTCTGATCTACATATAGAATAAGCTTGATTTGGATAACATGGCACAACATAATGTGCAATAGGACAGAAAAGCAGTTGTACTAGGTAAGGAAGAATGTTACTAGATAAGACAGAAATAATGGAAAATTATTATTATTACTAGATATTACTAGACACCAGAAGCTACAGTTAACGACATCCAGATTGAAAATGTACTTATTTACGCTGGTCTGTTTGTAGTTATTTTTTATTAATACTTTATGTTGTTTATCTTGAATTTCATGATATTTTTTTAATGATTTGTAGCAATATTCTTAGATGTTTATTTAATGACTGTAGTGATTGTAGATTATCTCATTAATGTGCTTATCACAAATACTTTGTTTATTCTTTTCTTTTTTTCTTTGTAAAGCACTACTACAAATTATGGACTCAAGTGCGATATAAATGAAGGTTATTATTATTATTATTATTATTATTATTATAGATACTAGGAAGACTGCACAAACTCATTAACACACACACACACACACTTGTTCCCATGTAAAGTATTCTGCTTGTTGTGATCAAATTAGAGCTTCTTCTGAATCTCTGAACCAATCGAATCCATCCATGTGGTAGGATGGCAACGATGAGATCATGGTCTCTTCCAGTGCGTACGGTCTCAGTACTTAGTGGCTCAGAGTAGATGGGGGTTGAAATTGTAATGTAATTTTTCTTCTTTGGCAGAACAGCTGCTGTGCTTTTGTGAGTTTGAGGCATTCATACATGTGTATTAAAGCAGAGGAGAATTATTGTGTTCAGAGCTTGTTTTTCTACACAGCTACATCAACTTTAAAGAGGGTATTCCCCGTGTCGTGTGTAGTGCACATCACTGTATGTGCAGCTGAGTTGTGTGTGTATGTGTGTGTGCATGCACTGAATATAAAGCACTGAATCTCATTTCATGGTTATTTCCAAATCAGCTTCCTATCATCTGATGCTTGAATGTTTGTACCAAGCAAAGCTACAACAGCATGGCAGTTTCCCATTCATTTGTCATTAGTTCCCGGTCTCCATGACCCATGTAGACAAAAGGATGATAGTATTTCCAATGTGAAGTGTTTGTTCTGACTAAAGACAGTAAGTCAAGTCATTATGCTTAAGGAAAGCATGTTAAAAAGAGAGGAAAGAGGAAGCAAGGAGAAATGTTGGCCAATCCTCAATAAGAAGATGTCCTGTATTATATATTATTATTCACAGTGTGGTTCCACTCTTCATCTATGTTTAACGCCACATCTCGTCCACACAAAGGAAAGCACTTGCTCATGTTAAAATCTTAATGATGGCACTAATAAATGAACTGAAAATGAAAATGGCCTTACATGTTTCATGAGTACTGTGGGATTCTACTTCAGACCAACATGAGTGCATAAGAAAAGACATTCAGAGTGATGAGAGCAGAACAGAGTATCAGAGTAAAAATTACCAGAAAGGGGAAAAAAAGAGGAAAGAAGGGAGAAACAGAGGTGAAACACAAGAGGAGAAAGTGATCATTTCATCTTATGTTTTCTGCTCCCCTTGTCCCCTCTTGTCTCGCTCGGTGTAATGTTATTATGACAGAGAGCACAAGAAAAAACTGCGGATCAAAAATAGGTCAGAAGGAAAAGGAAGAGGGGGTGAAGAACGGCTTGCCCTGTGATTTACATGAGAGAGAAAGAGTAAGAGAGATGGAGGTTAATGCAGAACCGAAATGAGCCAGTTCAAAGGAACCAACAAGCACACACGTTCAAACACACACACTCGTTAAGTCCTTTTACATACTTATTTGTTGACACCTCCTTCACCATGCTATTATGGCAAATGTTAGAGATGTTTTTTCTGCCTTCTTGTGCCCTTTTGTGGGTGTTCATTCACATGTGCCAGACTCTTGGACATGTTTTATATATACTGTATAGTATTTATATTGGGTAATTTCTCATCGCTTTGATGTCAATAAACTTGGCAAGTCTGACATTTAATAAATAACATTCTATTGATTTTGTTAATAATATGGTATCCTGTGTTTAATGACATGTCAACTGTGTAATTCACAATTAGTAGCTACAACTGAGTTGTTTTGTTCTTGTTTGTTATGGATAAAATAATTCAGTCAGCTATAGTTAGTTCGTAGTCCGAGTCGCCTATTTATGTTGAAGTGGGATGATATTAATAGTGTACATCTGCAAAACCAGGTTATTAGAAATGGGACAGGACTTTTCAGGAAAATAGCCATTTTGGCATTGCATTTGCGCTTAGAGGTGGTAACTTTTCAATGCCCCGGCAAATTTCAAATGTCACACCCCTGTTGTGTCACTCCACCCACGTCAGCGCAGTTGCATTCATTTCTGACCACAAAAATAGCAGCTGGGCGAGAACGTAAAAAATTGGCTTACACCCAAACAAATGATCAATACACCAGTGCTAGATCAGCAAATTACGCTTGTGTCTGCAGGAAAATAAAACCCTAACCCATACATTTAGGAATATCTATATCTTGTATGATCAGAAGATATGTGATATTCATTATAAGTAACAACTCCTGAGTATATTTTACGTACTGTATGACATTATCTTCAAAGAAGACCTCTGCGCTCTGCAAAATTTTGTGGGAAAATTTTCACTCTTCCCTGACCTTCTAATCACAAGCTTGGCCCCTTTATTCTACAAATACAATTTGCACTTTATGCAATTTTCATTCGGCTCCTCTGTGTTCGGGATGGCTCTTTTATGCAGCCTCACTGCAGCCCCTGGCCCTCATTACCACATGTGGCACTGTGGATAGAGAAGTTCTGTTCTCCAAGGAGGTCAGTCCACTTCTCTGCAGCTTCTTTTCATCCAGAAGAGCTTTATCTTCTCTCTCTCGCTCTCTCTTGCTCAGTCGTTCTCTGCCAGCTGTGTACACAATCCCTGACTTTATAGACCCACACCAAGGGGTCCTAATCGGCTCTTATTGCTGCCGTAATCACTCTGCTCACTCCTAGAGAGAGATAGAGAGAGAGAGAGAGAGAGAGAGAGATAGAGAGAGAGAGGGAGTGAAGGGGAGGGGGATAGTAAAATGTACATGTGTGTTAGTATGCTGTTGGTCTAGCGCTTTATGAACAGTGCTAACGTTCAGTCCTCCCACCCTTCAGCACTCAAAAAACATATCCAAGGCCACTCGCCCTCTCTCTCCCTCTCTCTCCCTCTCTCTGGCTTTAGCTCTAATTATACTGAGAAGTAGGCTGCTGTTCTAGTTCAGAGCACCCAAGTGGGTGGCCTGATTCACCATCAATGGAAGGACAGAGGCCGAATGTGAGCATATATACACTCCGTTGCCAGTTTATTAGGTACACATAGCTTGTACCTACATTCATTAGCCATTTTATTAGGTAAAACTGCCATGCAGGTGCACTTAGTAGATAGACAATTACTGACTGTAGCCCAGCTGTTGCTATGCCCAATAATAAAGTAGGAATACACTGTTCTGCTGTGTCTAACACAATTGTATCAGCACAACACTAACATGTCAGTGTCAGTGGTGGTCCCTATCCATTGATGAATGGGGTAGAGGGGGGCTGATAAATTGTGCATAGCAACATATGGGTTACAGTCACTAATTGTATACTAATAAAGAGCATCTATATTGTAGCTGTACCACTGATTATAGGCACAAGGCAGGTGAATGTGCCTAATAAAGTGGCCACTGGGTCTATGAATATATATGTAGAATGTGTGTGTGTGTGTGTTCGTGTGTGTATATATATATACATTTACATATGACGTGTCTATAGCCTGCTATATGAGACTAAGGGACTAAGGAGCCGTATCAGTAGTTATACAACAGTTTACTATAAATCATTTGGTTGGGTCGTCTATTACTCTTTCGGACGATCACAAGGTGACAGATCAACAGTTTGGAGAAACCAGGCCCTGTTCAGACTTGGTGCCAGTGAGCTCTTCCTGTATCCGAAAAACAGCACACTCATCCTCACAGCCATTCCAGATCCTAATATCACATCCACTGCACACCTCCCATCTGCACAGGTAGAGAAGAAGAACAGAATATAAAGTCTGTACTTTTAATGAAAAAGAAATGTGACAGCTCCTAAGTTAGAGAACTAAGAAAAATAGGAATCAAAAAGGAGAGAGAAAGAGAGGGAGAGAAAGTGATAGAGAGGGAGGAATGATGAGAGAGAGAGAGAGAGAGAGAG
>JAOUQW010000049.1:7019565-7033771 GCA_028565825.1 Olivaichthys viedmensis
CTCCAGTATTAAGCGCATTAGGCGAATATGTAGCCACATGTTTATTTATTGGGTCCATTAGAGCTTTACCTGAACCTTCCACCAATGGAACCCAGACCAGGGGCATGGCCACATTCATGGCACATGGTGGCAGCTGCCATCCGTGAATAAGCTTTGCCACCCAAATTGCTACCCCAAACTGCTCGGACCTCAAATCACGTCTCTGAGAGGTTTATTACTCTTATTATTACTCTTATTCATGCGGATTTAATGAATCGTATCTAGCTCATGTTGATTTAAATCATCATTGTAGGGTTGTAGGTACTTTGACCAAATCCCTTAAATCTTAGGAACTATAGCGCGACTATGAAGCCAATGCAGTCATGTCATTATGTAGCCATTCATTTTGCACCAAGGAACACGTTTCTTTCCTAGTTTTATTAACATCGCTGTTTGATTCAATTTCATTTATACTTATAATTTAGTTATTTGTACTTGTTTTAACCCATTTAAGTGAGCAGTAAATAAGGCTTATAACTATGATAAATAAATAAATAAATAAAGATCAAATTAACCAAGAATGTGTGCTGGATAACATGGGATTTGACGTGAGAGTTTATTATAATTTGCTTATACATGCGTATATTTGAATTGTTCTTTTTTCCCCTTTTCGTCAGCAAGACTGACGTTGTTGCTGTTTGCTGTTAGCTGTGTTCTGTAACGTTAACCTTTAGCTCTGATTGTGATAAAACAGGCAACAGGAGGCTGGAAAGTGTGGTGCTCAGTAAGATGAACTTTGAGGCATTTGTGAGAGACCTGCTGCTGGTCAGGCAGTACCGTGTGGAGGTGTACCGAAATAAGGCAGGCAGCAAGAGCAGCAAAGATCACGACTGGCAAATAGCCTACAAGGTAAGTTACTCTGAATTTCACTCGGATACTTCGCCAACTCTAATTCCCATGACTAGGGCTTCAAATTAACACCTGCCCACCCGCTAAATGTGGGTAAAATTTGCCATTGACCGGTAACTTACCAGCCAACCTTACAATTCTGCTCAGTATTATTTATACAGTATTATATATATTTATTTATTTTTCTGCAGATATGTATTGACAAATGTAGCCACATATAGTTGGTGTGAAATGGCCAGGTCGAATAGGGATGTAACAGACTGCACACAATAATCAAAAAGAGTGCAAAAAGGAAAAGAATGAGAAAAAGCAAGAGGGACAAAACAAAAGCAAAGATGCTTCAATGTAAAGTGGCAGACGGATTAAAGTGGCTTTGGGTATAATCACCCAGCTAACAAGCTAATGTTTTGTCAAGACAGTCAATGTTATGGGAACAATAAAGTAAAAAAACCCACACATTATTTGTAGTTTCAGGTTGTTTTATGAATTCAGCACACTTGTGGTTATTTGACATTCGGTTTGGCACGATTGACACTTCCACACTCGCAGTAATGAATTGTAGGTTCCAGTTACACATAATACATTACTAATGAATAAAATCTGTGTGTCATTATGTTTTATACATTTAAAATGCATACAGTTACATTTAGGGTGGTGATGTATTGGCCAGCGTTATGTAAGTGGATTAGTGATGAATTTAAGTACCTGTAACCCTGCATTATCTTTTGTTGTGTCTTTGTTCACTCTCAAATAACCTGTTTATTTTTCTACGGCATGCTTCTGAATGTGTGATCGTAGGCCTCTCCAGGAAACCTGACTCAGTTTGAGGAGGTTCTGTTCGGCAGTGGAGGAGGTTTAGGGGAAGGGGCTGCTGGAGTGGTGGGGATCCGTCTAGGAACAGGAGGCGATGGACAGCGTGTTGTGGGCGTTGGATATGTTGATAGCACACTGAGAAAGCTTGGTGTCTGCGAGTTTTCGGATAATGACCAGTTCTCCAACCTGGAAGCGCTCCTGGTGCAGATTGGCCCCAAAGAGTGTGTGCTGCCTGGTGGAGATACGGCCGGGGATCTTGGTAAACTAAGACAGGTAAACTACTGGACATCATTTCTCCCACAGAGGGAATAGGATGTAATGCTTTGATTTTGTGCTCGACATTGTGTAACTATAACCCACTGCTGATTTTCTGCATTTTTTTCGTTCATGCAGGTGGTACAGCGTGGAGGCATTCTCCTTTCAGACAGGAAGAAGGCAGAGTTTACCACCAAAGACATAGTTCAGGATCTGAACCGTTTGCTGAAGGCTCTCAAGGGAGAGACGGTGTCTAGTGCTACACTTCCAGAGATGGAGAAGCAGGTTAGTAGAACACTATGTTGGGAATTTTGAAGAACCGTGTACACCATTTATAGACGTTTTTACATCAGCACCCAAGTGTCTTATCTCTTAACATCACGATAGGGCTGCAACAAACAATTATTTTTATAATTGAATAACCGGTCAACTGTTGTTGTTGTTTTTTTTTTTATTGATTAATCTAACGATTATTACATTTTCCACTTACTATAACCAGTTTAAATTACAAATAAGGAATTTTATGGACAATAATGGTAAAACAAAATTTTAAGTTTCAAATTAGGGCTGGCCCGATTCATTTGAATACTCGAGTATTTGATCATTACGTTGGTGTTCTATTCTATTTTTAGTATTCGGAAGTTTCGTCTTTTTTAAGCCACACAAATTGTAGCCTAAACCAGAGGTGTGCAAAGTGACTGGTAGTTTTTTATTTATTTTTTAATATTAATTCAAATTCAAACTTCATTGAAAACGTCACTGGATTAACGAACCTTATACCTAGCTTTTACTCTCCTGTAGTAGACATCGCAGAGGAGAGATTATCAATACTGAAATGTATAGCTTGCATTGGAAGAAATGGGTAAAAATAACAGTATGTAAGCAGATTGCAAATAAACAAGTTTTCTTGCATACAAATAACCCTTGGCCTAAACATGTGGGTACATGAAACAACTGTACAATTTACAACATAGTAATAGAGCATTGTGCCGTCTTTCACAGTGCGCACCTCTTTGCAGAATATTATACGTAATACTTAGGAATAGTATACACAACTACTGGGTATCTCGCTTGACCTGTCACAAAATCAGAACAGTTAATATTATAGAGTGCACGAGTCACTGATATTTGTGATATTTTGTAGGGCATCTAATGAATCACGGGTAGTTGTGTGAAGTGACGATGCACTGATATCTAAAGACTTTCTGCAATTGTGCCTAGCTAACATAATACTGCAGAGAAAAGTGATAACTCTGTTTTTTTCCCAGATTGGCATTTCCTGTTTGGCAGCTGTCATCAAATACCTGGAGCTTCTTTCTGATGAGGCCAACTTCAGTTCCTTCAAGATGACCACATTTGACCTCAGCCAGTACATGCGGCTGGACAACGCCGCTGTGCAGGCGCTTAATCTCTTCCAGGTCAGGGATCATGAGGCTTGGTGATATGTCTGTATGTAGTGTTTGTGATTTAAGTGTTATTGCTACTTTTTAAGGTAATGTATCTTTATGTGTAAATAGGGCTGGTTGTCTATTGACAACTTCTTTACCATCATGTCTTACCCCTGTTTGTGCGCTGTTAAGTCTTTGATTTTGGCGCACAGTTTGTGCTCTTTATTTACTTTTCTTATTTGGACGTATAAGTAAGGTTACCGTTAATTGATTTACACTGTATAGATACATAGGACATCCATTATTCGCAGGAATGCATCATTGTGATTGTGAATAATTAGTTTTTCTCCCCCTCCCCAGGCTTCCTCTGATGATCCAACAGGTACACATTCCCTGGCAGGACTTTTGAACAAGTGCCGAACACCTCAGGGCCATCGACTGGTCAACCAATGGCTTAAACAGCCTCTGATGGACAAAAACAAGATTGAGGAAAGGTGAGGCCATTTTGTTACCTTTGTCCTTAACCCCTTGAGACCGAGTTCCTCCTGTCAGTCAGAAGACGTTTTTTAAAAATGTAAACGCTTGACGGCTGGCACAATGGGTCTCCATTCAGAACATTGAGAAGCAGCAATGCTTTAAAGACAACGGGGGTTTAATATCACCAGCGAAATGGCTGTATGATGGCATTAATTTTACAAATTCATAAACGGGGCTGAAAATTTAAATTTGGCGGTCACAGGTTCAGACTTTCCTGATCTGGAGCGCAGAGTGGGGCATTGGTGTTCTTGCACCAGAGCAATGGATGAATAAGCACAAGTCACATGGCAGTGTCGGTGTGAACTGTAGTTATAGTGTAATCTGCTGTTTATAATGAAGAGGCGAACGTTCACAACCGTCATTCTGTTTAATAAATCGGCCTTTAGCGAGCGGTTGTTTCAGCCAGTGCAATTCTGTTTTGTGCAAAAAAGGTAAATTACTCCCACCTTGTGTTCATAAATGGCTTAACAATCACAGGCATATTGATAATGGCTTGAAGGACAATTCGATTATTTTGCTCAAAACTGAAATCATGATTATTAATCACAGTTCAGCCAATTTAAGATCAAAATTTCATTGCATGTTATGCATTATAAGACTGTAATACCTTCAAATGTATAAGTGTTTAAATCTAAATAAGACGTCACATTAATATACTATGTTTAAGATGCTAAATATAAGCAAATTGATTCTAAATAAATAAATCAATATGCCACTACAGTATTCAACCATATGGACAGTTGAAAAATATGAACAGAGAGCTTGTGATTTAATTCACCAGGGCTAATGTAGGCCAATTGGCTAGCTTTAGCTAAGTTCTCCGATATTGTAGTCAATTATGCTTACTTGATTGAGAGAGCCATAAATTGTGGTCACAAATACGATTGATTTGTGCAGTCCTATATAAAACACATTAAACATCTCACAGGGTTCTTGAAACCGTATTCTGCTTTCCAGATTAAGCCTTAGTTTCTGGAGTAGTGACCCAACTATTGGGGATTCTCTGCCCTTGAGACCCTGTTTTCCTATTATTCCAGCCCCTCTTCCAACTTAGTGATGTGTTTTCTTCAAAGAATGTTTAGCCTTATTATAGGACACCTGAACATCTGTGTATGTATAGTTTATGGAGAAAATGTATACATATTTTCCACTCGTACACCATACTGTGCTGTTTGATGTAAATTAGCAAACATTTTTATGTCTCAGGCTCGATCTTGTGGAGAGTTTTGTGGAGGACTCGGAGTTGAGACAGAGCTGCCAGGAGGACCTGCTGCGCCGTTTTCCTGACCTGAATCGCCTGGCTAAGAAACTCCAGCGGCAGAACGCCAACCTGCAGGATTGTTATCGAGTCTACCAGGCTGTGGGTCAGCTGCCAGGCTTGGTAGTGGCCCTGGGGAGACACGCAGGTAAGACCCCAAACCTCTTTTATCCAGTGTGAAATTCACAGAACCATAACTTAAAGCTTGGATGGTTATTTTCTTGGCAGTGTTCTGTACCTTTTTTTTTCCCTTTTAAGAATCTCATAGTCTATATTTTTCTGTATTTGGTTTGGAATATTTAAAGATTAACACGTTCTTCTGGGTTCTCATACAAATGCAAGAAAATGTGAACAGTCGAATAAGACTGTAAAAAATGTACGTATTCTATTAACACAATTCCATGTTTAACCACCTCTAGCAGTTCTAGCGTGTATAAATGGCTTGGAGAAGGCATTTCATACAAACAAACTTTTTCCTTCATATATCCGACAGGGAAACATCAGGTCCTGTTGATTGCAGCCTTCATTACTCCCCTGAACGACCTCGTCTCAGACTTCTTCAAGTTTCAGGAGATGATTGAAACTACGTTGGACATGAACCAGGTCAGCCAATGTTGTCCTCCATCCCAGCAGTCCTGTACGTTGTGATCTTCTCACAGTTATTCTATTAATGTTGTTTGTGGTCTATCTGCAGATTGACCACCATGAATTTCTGGTGAAGCCCTCCTTTGACCCCACACTGAGTGAACTGAGGGAGAACATGGACCAGCTGGAGAAAAGCATGCAGGCTGCTCTAAACAGCGCAGCCCGAGAGCTTGGTAATAAAGATCCACGTTAGCTTTATGTTTGCCCCTTTTGGATAAAAATGCTTAATCTCTTTAGTAGTGTTGGGCACGAGTAGTCGACTAATCGCCTTTTCTTTATGGAACCACCTAAATGTGTAGTAAAATATTACTATATAGCTATAGATCATTTTCTATTAAATGTGAGTCTCTGGTGTGGCGCTGTTGCTTGTCTACCCCACAGGCCATCTATTGAGCTTGATACACAGCTAGTTTTTAGGCCTGTAGTAATGATGGGAAGCGTAATGGTCTATCCAAACAAAGCCAAGTCCAAATAGAGACAATGTGAAGTGCAAGCTTTGTCATATGACATTAAAATACAAGAAAAACAAGTTCATACTACAAGAGACTATTGCTTAACAAGGCGATTATTTATGGACCGGCCAAGTGAATTACATGGCTTTCAATTAGGCATGTATACATGTAGTGTATCGGACATCATTTGGGATAACTGTGTTGGAAAGGCTTAAATAAAAATGAGTCCTGCGTGATAACGAGGTTGCCTTAGGAATTTGAAATCGACAATACAACATTACTGTGGGTAAATAAAAACTATTCTGAAATTTCATGATAAAATTAAGATGTTCCCTCCTCTTGATTTTCTTTGCTTAGGAAAGTGACCATTTTTATTTTCTTCTATTTAAGAGACACAAATGCATAGTTTAGCTGTAGTGCTAATGTAGCAGTGTAAAATTATAGGCTTATTAGTATTCAAATGCATTCAGATACTAAATCTATTCAATCGTTTGCCTAGTTTTGGGATGCCTGGTAATGGAAGCAAAAAAGAGACATAAAGATTTGAAATTTAAACACCATTGAATTCATAGCATTGAAATATATTACTTTGAAAACCACACCTCTTGTATTTATTTGTTTTGAATGAACCTCCTTGAAATTTCAGAGTTTTATTTCAGTGTTCGAGATTCACAATTTAGAATTCACGTTTTTCAAAAAAATCAAGCATCTATATTCAAATGGGTTTTTTCAGTGTTCACAAATTCAGATTCAATAATTCAGTTTTTAGTTTTTAGTAAAAAACTGTATTCAGGTTGCTCGTTCCAGTGCTCAGATTAGACCAGTCAAATTCAGTTCGAAAAAAATACAAGTTAAGCATCCGGGCTATCAAGCCTGGAATGCAATGAATGTCGCCATCTTTGGCTGCGGCGTCTCCTCCTCTCCTGTGGTTTCGGTCACATGACAGAGAGACTGTACGCTGATTGGCTAGATATCGGTTCATTGCATTCCAGACTTACGTTTTTTACAACGTAATTTTAAAATGTGAATCTCTGAACTCTGAAATAAAACTACTTTGAATTTCAAGGAGGTTAATTCAAAACGAAGTCCTATATTTCAATGCTATGAATTCAGTTCGTGTTTAAATTTCATTATTAAGAATTCGATGGCTTTTAAAATTCCTGTCTTTCTCTTTTTTTTGCTTCCATGCCTGGTTATAGCTTTATTTATTTATTTTCTTCTATGCAAAATAAGTTGATGCATGTGTTTGAGTGCTGCACTATGATTCAAAATGCCTAGTTTTCACTCGTCTGCAAAACGGTCTTGTCTTTTTTGCTTCATGCCGTTTATTTGTGCTGCAGGTCTGGATGCAGGCAAGACGGTAAAGCTGGAATCCAATGCGCAGATAGGTTACTACTTCCGTGTCACCTGCAAAGAGGAGAAAACCCTGCGCAACAATAAGAAATTTACAACTTTGGACGTGCAGAAGAACGGCGTGCGCTTCACCAGCAGGTGAGGGATGAATCCTGATTAAGAATGTTGACGACGTGACCTGGTTTTAGCATGGGTTAACAGAAAGGCTGTTGGCTCTGCTTTGCAGTAAGCTGAGTTCTTTAAATGAGGAGTACACCAAAAGCAGAGAAGAGTACGAGGAGGCTCAGAACGCCATTGTGAAGGAGATCATCAGCATCGCTGCTGGTGAGGAGTCTGTCTGTCTTTAAGGCTTTTAATTTTAGGACTTTCATTAGTCTAAATTGGCATCGACAGGGTCATGTACTGATGATGTATTTGGCTTGTAGGCTATGTGGAGCCAGTGCAGACGTTGAATGACGTGATAGCGCAGCTGGACGCAGTGGTGAGCTTTGCGGTCGTATCCCACGCGGCCCCTGTGCCCTATGTGAGGCCTACGATACTGGAGAAGGGCACTGGTAGGTTGGTCCTGAAGGGAGCACGTCATCCTTGTGTGGAGGCCCAGGACGATGTGGCCTTCATCCCCAATGATGTGACCTTCACTAAAGGAAAGGAGATGTTCTACATCATTACAGGTACACCGCAGTCCACTGTTATTGGAAAATTCAATTTCATGGTTCTTTGAAGCTGAAGAGTCGGATTGCGCAGCAGGACATTATAGATGGTGCGATCTACAGCAGCTGACGTTACATCAATTTCACAAATCTAAGAAAGGCTTACAACAGCTTCATAAGGCACAAAGATGCATGGATTGAAGTTTCAGTCACCATAACGGCTTTCCGTCATGTCGGTCTTATAGAGGTAATTTTTGATATGGGTGTATATTTTTATTCCGGGGTGGGTGAGGGGAAGATCATAGTAAAGCCTGCATTCTCATAAATCGCAAAGGATTCAGCGGTGTGCCTTCATGCACATTCTCGACAAGGGGATGCGCAGCACAGTGCAAGACGGAGGTCCACTCGCAGGGCCAACTAGAGTTCAATGTTTCTAACTTTTGCACAGTGCTCTATTAGTGAATGTCAGTGTGATAGTAGAGCAGTAAGCGAATCTGATTAGTAGTTTCTTTCTGGTGTTTTTGTTGCTTCAGAAAAACTTCTATGCACTTAAAAAGCACAGAAAAGACGTGCACGGACTGAAGCAATAGAAATGCACTTTGCACAGGTTAAGTTAAATTAAAGCACCTTGTATTACTTAGCAGTCATGTTTTCATATCTTGTAGTGTGATGCTCAATGCTGTCTTAAAAAGATATTACAACCGATTTGATCCTTAAACTTTTCATCACAAAGAATTTTCAATTAAATCTCTGAAGATATTAACAGTGGGTTATGTAAGGAACAAAACACGACGGGGCGTGCAGTTCTAGGAAAATGATCAACGATGGGGCGGAGTTGATTATTTTCCAATAACGGCGCGTCCTGAAGAGTTTTATTCCGTTCATACCACGGCAATTTACCAACGATTACATATTTTTATTTATTTTAAAAAGACACGTCATACGTTTTATCCGTTTGTAGTTACATTTAATGTTGTGGAACGCCTGTGAAACTAGTTAGCTCCTGTTATCACATACGTTATAACAGCTATAAACAGTCGTTCCCTCACCAGACTCTCTTTTTTTTCCCTCTCTCTGAAAGTTAATAAGACAAAAAATGCAGCTTTTCATGTTACTAATAAACCACAAAGCACAAAGGAACAGCTTTACCTCTGACTGTTACAAAGCGCGGACACCTGAGTCTCCTTCCATAAATGTTAAATAAACCTTCTCCTTACAGAAAGCTTCACCACAGCAATGATCATCATGGACGCTTTTTTCAAATCTGTTTATTGTTCGGCTTAAATTAGCCCTGTGTAGTCCCTGTGAATTAGTTGTTACTATAGAAACCAATCATATTAGAACATGCAGATTAATATAAACCTGTGATTTGCCTTCCAGCTGGCACTACTGTCAGAGCTGCTGTTATAGAAAATTAATCAACACCTTCTGACCAATCAGAATTGAGAATTCAACAGCCTTGTGGCATAATTCAGATTTAAGTCACATGAGTGATTTTCCTCACTGTGCTGTTCTGCTCCTCCCTACAGGTCCAAATATGGGTGGGAAGTCCACCTACATTCGTCAGGTGGGTGTGATTGTGCTGATGGCTCAGGTTGGATGCTTTGTGCCATGTGATCAAGCGGAGCTGAGTGTGGTGGACTGTGTGCTGGCCCGCGTGGGTGCAGGGGACAGCCAGATTAAAGGAGTGTCCACATTTATGGCCGAGATGCTCGAGACTGCCGCTATCTTACGGTCAGTACTTTCGAGTGCTTATCTATCTTAGAACCTCTTAGCTTTATTATGAACTACCCAGAGCACAATGTATCACATGTATTTCATTAAAAGAACCGTGTTTCAGTAAGCATTATATAGATTAATGGATGAATACTGAAATTGAGCATCGCTGTGTTCTCAACCATGAGGCATTTTATTCGGTGGGCAAATGTCTCAACCGTGATCCTTATTTTTCCACCTTCCATCGATGGTCAGCTCTGCCACTGAGGACTCTCTGATCATAATTGACGAATTGGGCCGAGGAACTTCCACTTACGATGGGTTTGGCTTGGCTTGGGCCATCTCTGAGTACATTGCCACGCGCTTGAAGTCCTTTTGCCTTTTTGCCACTCACTTCCATGAGCTGACCGCTTTGGCACAGCAAGTGTCCACCGTGTGCAACCTCCACGTCACTGCACTGACCACAGACAGCACTCTCACCATGCTCTACAGGGTGAAAAATGGTGAGTTGGATTTGTCCCTGATGGTATGAGGTTCTGCACTGTCATACAGTGTAACAGCAATATTTAATATTAAAATAAAACGTACACTTTATTGATTCAGAGGTCTAAAAAGAATAGAGATTGATCAATGGGAAAAAAAACCTTTAAATTATAGATTACTAAAAAATCCTCTCCTTCCAGATCTTGCAGTTCTAACAGATAAACAGAGAAAATAGGAAAGTTTGGAATTGAAATTTGTTGGTGGTGTATAATTCATACAGTGGGTACAGTTTTGCAACGTATTATCCAAGTAGTATAGCTAAAAGTGTGCTTTATGAAATTTGTTTTAAATTTGATTTATTTATTTTAATGAGCTGAATTTCTGTTGACCTCATTTAAAATGTCTCATCCCAATATGTAGTAGAAGGCAAAGAAATGAATTTATATTACATTTACGACTATTATTTATTTTTGGCTGTTTTTAAAATCCTTTTTTGTCTTTGACCCATGTATCTTATTAAATATCCCCATGTATACTCTGGTCAGGTGTGTGTGACCAAAGCTTTGGGATTCACGTGGCTGAGCTGGCTAACTTTCCCAAACATGTCATTGCTAATGCTCGGGAAAAGGCTCTGGAGCTTGAGGAGTTCCAGGATATCTCCAGAGTTGATGAGGACGCTGGGCCTGAAGCCAAAAAGCCCTGTCTGGAGAAACAGGTGAGCCGATTGGAGTGTGGAGCGCTGTGATTTTATTGACAGCTCTGCAAAAGTTAAAAACACGTTTATTTTTCCTCCATAGGAAGGTGAGAAGATCATTGAGGATTTCCTCAGAAAGGTGAAGGCTCTGCCTGCGGAGGACATGACCGATGAGGCTATCAAGACGGAGTTGCGCAAACTGAAGGCTGAGGTGGTGGCCCACAACAACGGCTTTGTTAATGAGATGGTTTCGCGTGCTTCGAATATGAAAATGGCTTCAGCGTGAAAGGACTGCAGAGGCTTGTAATGTGAAATATGCTTTCACTTCTTTACTCGTAAGAATACTCTAAGAATTATGAGGATAAATGAAACCTATAGCATAAGAGTTTGTTTTAGAACTGTTTCATTTTCTGTTTCATTGTTTTTCATAGTAAACATATATTCTGCCTATTTGTTTTTGTTGTTTCCTTTAAGCTGCGTCCCCGTATACCAGCATTTTCTGGGGGGTTTTGATTGTCTTGGAAGATGGTTTAGTTCATGTTCACCACAGCAGTGCTGTATTGTGGAGCCAGTGGAAATTTTGCCATCTAGTGGGTGAATTATACATCAGAGAAAATTGCCCTTTTTCCTGGTGTCTTCCATGAGAGGCACATTTTATCACAAATAAGCAAACTTTTCACTCTTCAGCTCTTTTATTTATTTATTTATTTAGGTTATGGAATGATATTTGTTACGTAATTATATTTGAAATTAAGTTCAATTCAATTTCAATTTAATAAAAAATAGTCAGATGTGCAAACTTCAAATTCACATTTTGGCGGCACAACACAGATTCACCATGGGCTGCCCAATCATTTCCTCATTGCTGATCGGCTGAAATGGCAACGACTGAATCTGTGCTTATTTGCTTTTCCAAAGTGCTTAGATTTAGCGTTTATAAAAATTTGAATTCGATGAATTAAGTTTAAAATGCTTTGTGCCGCCAAAATTTACATTTTGTACATCTGATTATTGTAAAACGTTATTTCAAGTTAAACTCTGTTTTAAAGACTTGCATGAAAATTCTAATCATGGAAAACAGATTGAATATGATTTAATTCAACTTTAAAAATTTGATATACAATTTTGAAATAAAGCATCAAAATTCAGATTTACAAACTCCAAATCCTAGTGACTGAGGATTTACAAATATCGTTCCATACGTTTTGGGGTGAGGTTTGTCTTGTAATATAGACTAAACACACTAAGGCTCTAAATGCTTTATTTTTAGACATTCCCTTATTGTCTGAACTAATGCAGCCTCCCTAATGCATACCACATTTCATGTCTCCCTTTTCATGATGCAGTTAATGCCCTTTAACCTTTAAAAATTAGTAACAGTTCTGAAAGTTTAAAAAGAAAAAAGTAAATCTGGAATAAATCCAGAAATCATCGGGAAAGTGCAAGAACCATGTACAGACATTATCTTGAACCATCTTACAATCAGATGAGTTCTAAGTTGTACTACGCTTCTTATTGACCAGCACAGGCGCTAATGCAAATGACGTCAGCACTCTAATATTATGGCATGGTGGCTTTATGATGGGTATCGCACTCTGCGCTTTATGTGTGGGCACTTTAGGTTAGGATTCAGCTCGGAAGGTTAATGTACGATAGATCCGCAATGCCTTAGGCCAGGCCATTTATCAGTTTTTGTGTTCTGTTGCTTCTATGAGGGTGTGTAAACTTTTTGGGCACGTTTCCTTAGACTGAGAATGACTGACTTTTTAAGTGAGAACTCCTGTTCGAGTGTAATTTAGTTTTATACTAAGCCTCTTTAAGATTCACAACAGACACACTATAGCAATTCAAATTCCTGTGCGTTATTTAAAAGAGAGGGCAAACATTACAATACAATATTTCATATTCATTAAAACGTCAATGCAATATATGTAAAAAAAAATTAAAAACCCATATTTTCACAATACTTCATATGCATCAGGGTGTGTCAGTTTTACTGAGGTTTTTCTATTACTCACTAACAGTGGAGCCATATCACCCCCCCCAACCCCAACATTTACAAAAAATCTAATTATACAGTGCATTTTTTTCTTCTTCTATTAATTAAAAAATACAATCACAAATTGTAAACGTACAATCTTTGCATTCTTAACAACGGCGTTAAGAGCGCACTGACAACCTCATGATACCGACAACACTCAGAAAAGTGCGTCATGTTAAATACATCGCGATGGCGATATCATATCGTCATATCGTCCAGCCCTAAAGGCAATAGGCTTGTAAAGAATGCTGCTTTTTTTTTTTTTACAGCTAACATTAGATGTACTTTTATTCATTTGCGTATGCATGTGTGCGTTTAATATAGTGCGCGCTCTCTATTAAGTGTTTGAAGTAGAGAGCCATGCCAAGAATAACGCCGTCCTCACACCCGGCTCTGATATGATGAAGATATGATGAAGATATGATGAAGAAGATGATGAACATATGATGATGAAGATATGATGAGGATGATGAAGATATGAAGACGATATGATGAAGATATGAAGAAGATATGATGATGATGATGATGAAGATATGAAGAAGATATGATGAAGATATAATGAAGAAGATGATGAAGATATGATGAAGATATAATGAAGATGATGAAGATATGAAGAAGATATGATGAAGATATAATGAAGCAGATGATGAAGATATGATGAAGATATAATGAAGATATGATGAAGATATAATGAAGATGAAGATATGATGAAGAAGATGATGAAGATATGAAGAAGATATAATGAAGATGAAGATATGATGAAGATATAATGAAGATATAATGAAGAAGATGATGAAGATATGAAGAAGATGATGAAGATATGATGAAGATATAATGAAGATATGATGATGAAGATATAAAGAAGATGATGAAGATATGATGAAGATGATGAAGATATGATGAAGAAGATATGATGATATAATGAAGATATGAAGAACATATGATGAAAATATAATGAAGATATGAAGAAGATATGATGAATATATGAAGAAGATATGATGAAGATGATGAAGAAGATATGATGAAGATGATG
>JAOUQW010000049.1:7035920-7046251 GCA_028565825.1 Olivaichthys viedmensis
CTCTCTCTCTCTCTCTCTCTCCCCTTCTCTCTCTCTCTCTCTCTCTCTCTCCTCTTCTCTCTCTCTCTCTCTCTCTCTCTCTCTCTCTCTGCCTGTGTGTGCGCGCGCGCTACCGTTAATGGCTCCTCCTGCACGAGAGAGAGAGAGAGAGACACCGAGCTCCAGCACCGAGCAGCACAGGGGGAGCTGTCCCAACACCCCGAAAAAAGATCCAGCGACATTTGACGTGTTTACGCCGCCTGTGAGTCGGTTCGTTTTGAAAGCGGGGGACCCTATGTTAGCGACGGAAGAGAAAAACGTTCGAGGGGAAGCGTTGTGAATAAAAAAAAAAAAAAAAAAACACACACACACACACAAACAATTTATTTTATTTTTTTTGGGGGGGGAAATATTTTTTTTATCAACTCGCCAAATGAACTCCGTCAGAGCGACCAACAGAAGACCCAGGCGAGTGTCGAGGCCGCGCCCGGTGCAGCCCGAGAGGAACAACGGCGAAAGAGGTGAGCGCGCGCGCGCTAATGCGCTACCTAATAACCACGACGATACCAACCGTCTTTTTTTTTTTTTTTCTTCTGTCTTTTCTTTTTACACCTCAATTCCGGCGGCGTGTTGTTGTTTTTAAAAAAATTTTTTTTTTAAATCCAACACGAGCCGGTTGTCTCAACGCCTCGACGGGTGAGCAGGAAACGTCGAGGCTTACACACCGCGCCGTACAGGCCCAGGCCAGGCCGCGCTTTGTTTAAGCTTATTAGCTTGTCGGCTAACGCTGTGGTCCCGAGCTAAACCTCGGAGTCATCGTTACGGTGTCGGGCGCTGTGTGGAATAAAGGGCACGTTAACGGCCGCTTCGCACTCACATGACGTGGCGCGTTTTATTGCTCGGCTAGCGTAACAAAAAACCTGTGTTTGGACATGAAACCTGCGTTGCGCAGCTTGGTTAGCTAACTAACCGGTGGGCTGCCATTTTGGGGGGGTGTATGTGTAGTGCTAGCTGATGCTAGCTAGCTGGCTAGCTCTCTATCTAGCAAACAAACTAGCCGAGTGAGTATTCCAGAGAAGGAAGAAACGGGCACGGTGTGAGCGTGTGTATATTTGAATTGCTGGGCGGGCAGTATGGGGTTTAAATTCGCTGCTGTTGTTGTTTTGTTTTTTATTATTATTTATTTCAAACCTGTTTACACAGTAGCTAGCTAGCTCAGTTATTAAGCTAACTAGCAAAAAAAAAAAAAAAAAAAAAAAAAAAAGCAACTACGCAGTTGGGCTCACGCTAAAGCAGTGTGAAAATAATTGCTCGTGTTTCAGGATTGCGTTTGTTTATGTTAGGTGACTGTCAAGCCAGCCGGTGTTGGCGTTAAGGTCCATGTCAACAGTAGGCAGCTAACTGGAAACGCCATGGTTTCTCTAAACATCTCGGTCGGCAAGGCCTTGGTGTGCTTGCAGCCATAGACTACTTTATGTGGTCATCAGAAACCGTCGGTTTAACCCTTTTCTGCCAACATGGATGCTCGTCTGCTGAGTGTCTTGTAGCTTCGGTTACCCACAAACACTGAACCGAGAAGGTCCACATCTGTGAGTATTGTTGGTTAGGTTATCAGACATTTTTGTTTTTATTGTTAGTTGTTTTGAAAGTGGTATGTTGAGTTGATCAGCCAATTGTTTCCCTTTTGCTATTTGCAGTCATGCATAGTCCATGGATATTAACCATGCCGTCTGTCTATGGTGCATGCACTGTTTTTCATATGTGTATTTCATCTTTTGTAAATGTTGTGTGAAATCACATCTTCCTTGATAGGGATATACCATAATACTTGGTAGGGCTGCACCGATCCGATACCGAGTGTCTGCATCAGAGTCGATTCTGGCCCGAGACACTGGATCGATGTTGGATTTGATATGTTTTCTGATCTGTCCACTGACACATTTCATGCCATGAACGCCTCATGTTAACTAACAACTAACACAGCACGGGGACACAAACGGTCTTGAACCACGCATCAAGCTTGCAGAGAGTCTGTTGGGAATCGGCAGATACTCAGAGCTCTGATGTTGGTATCGTATTAAAAATGAATGAAATGGAATTGCTATTCTATATATATATATATATATATATATATACAAATTATTATTTTTTAAAGCAGATGTTGACGCATCAGTTTTCACACACGCATTTCAATAAGCATTGTTTAAATTCAAATCCAATCAGCTAGCAAAACAAGTCAGATTTGAGCCTTACAGCAGTTGTACATGTAGCCGGAGAACTTTTATGGTGCTCCCTTATGCCAACAGATTGCTTTTAGGGAGGACTAGGAACTTCAGCTTCATCTATCGGCATTGCAACAGCCACTTTACTGCTGAAAAATTATTGATATTGACTCTCCGCGGTCCAAAGTAGCTTTTGCGCAGAAATAAATTGCAAACTGGATCAATACAAATTACGCATTGTGATGTCTCGTCACCATTTGCCAACGACTGCGTCTGCTAGAAATGATCCCAGTGAAGTTGTGTAGGTTGGAAAAAGTGTCATTTTCCAGTCACAGTACAAAAGACTAGCTTTATTTATTTTTTGTTTATTTTTAAATTTTGGGTGTTGTCTCCAGGTACCAAATGTGCTGTAGGTAGGAACAGACCTCTCAGGTGATCAGTACTTCAGGTAATGACAGGTAGGTAGGGCATTCACACGCAGAGGTGGTAAACAGGTAGGCACTCTGCAGTTAACGGCACTACAGATTAATGACTAATGCAAAAAGGAAAGGAAAAAAAGGTTCAAGACAGAATTTTATGGATAGGGCTATGAAGGGTCTGTGGCGTGTTCATTTTCAGAAGATTACTTAAGCTCTTATTAGGTATATCTTCCTATATTTTTCACAGTTTGCAATTTTTTGGTGTTTTTGTAGAATTAAACACGGCCTGTAGAACATGACTTCTACCACCATTCATAAAGTGAAGTAATTCCACTACTCCCTTGCATTTGGAAGAGACCACTGGTTTTTGTTGTAGGCCTCGGATGGTTTTCCTGCGAGTGTGTATCTATTTTTACATGCCTGTCCTGCTCTGTTACCGCTAATCTAGTTGTGACTTTTTGTGGGCTTCTCGGTAGCTATGAGGTAGGTGTGACTCCCCCCCCGTAAAAAAAAAAAGAAGGGGTTATGCCCAACTCTGAAAATTCTTCTTCTTTTTTTTTCCTGTCTTTGTCTCCCCCACCCTCCTTCCCTGCTGAAAATACTTGGAACGGTTGAAATGTACCATAATTGTACAGCAAAACTGTAGGGGTGAGTTCCTACTGTTGACTCTCTTAAATTGCAAAGCTAATTTAGGTTTGTCTTTTGTCCCTCCTCTTTGCAGATGAGGACGTCCCTGCAGATATGGTTGCAGAAGAATCTGGTCCAGGAGCTCAAAACAGTCCATACCAACTCCGCAGAAAATCCTTGTTGCCTAAGAGAACCGCGTGTCCTACAAAAAGCAGTATGGAGGTAAACAATCAGCTGAAAAACCTACAAATCCAATCTTTCTAATCACGTAACAATACATTTGTACATGGTCTTTTAAATACAATGAATATTTCCAATTGAAACAGGTTCCTTGTATTCGCTTGATAATAGTTGGGGGTGGGGGGAAAGGTGAAATATGACATGATATCATTTTTTTTCTTGCCCGCAAGTACACGGTGACGTCGTGTAAAATTAGACGACGTGCAAATGTCGTTGTATTTTGATGGGAAATTAAAGTAAAACACAGATTTTGTATCTTAAGTGAAAAGATGCACAGTTAAAAAGGATCAATTATGATTTTAGGTTGTCTTTACGTTCATGTTTGCAGGGAGCCTCCACTTCAGCGACAGAAACCTTTGGTCACAGAGCAAAACGTGCCCGAGTGTCGGGGAAGTCCCAAGACCTCCCAGGTGAGCGAGAGAACTGATGATGACTTTTTTTCTTTTTTTTTTTTTTTTTTTTAAATCTGCAGGTGATTTATTCTGGCTATAGGGACATGGAGGCATGCTTTCTGCGGGTTTGACAGGGCATGAACATAGGAGGGAAAAAAAAAAAATGCTGAAGTTTAGCCCTTACTACATTTAGCTAATGAACAACTAGTGTACTGTACTGGGCGTCTTTTAAATGTTTGACCTAAATTTCATTGTCATAATATCGTAGGTGTTAAATGACTGGTACAGCATCATAAGACACAATTTAATGCCTATAGGCTTATGGGCTTTTCTTTGTTTCAGTATTCTTTTATAATACGCAGCGTTTGTTATAATGACCAACAGTTATAGTCTGTACGTTTAGTGTTGCTAGGGAAAGGACTAGACAGTTTGCATCAAGACTGCCACATGATGTGGAATCTGACAGTCAGAGGGCATTTTCTCATTCTTAAAGTTTGTGAGTAATGCATTACTCTTTCAGCGAATCAGAATGCAGGGATGCTGGTATATATATTAAGCATTGTGGGTGCAGGGAAGTGCTAGTTTCTGAGATTTGTTTGTTAACTAAGTGGTTGTAATGGACTGTTCCGTTTCAGAGATCACAGGCACGTCTTATTTAAATTTCATAGCTCGCATGCATGTCAGTTCTAGATTAGCATAAGGGAGATAGGACGACCGAAGGACAGCAGCAACTGAATTTTTGTCATCTCTTCTCCCTTAGCTTCCCCTGCAGAACAGTATCTCCAAGAGAAGCTTCCAGATGAGGTGGTCCTGAAGATCTTTTCTTACCTGCTGGAGCAAGACCTTTGCCAGGCTGCCTGCGTCTGCAAGCGCTTCAGTGAGCTCGCTAATGACCCTATTCTCTGGTGAGCAATACATCTTGGACCACTTAGTTTTTAGAGGTAATCTCGAAGCAGTGTTTTGTTGCTCTTAAATAAGATGTATTATTGCACATTTGATGAGAGTTGGAGCTATACATTACGTTTTGTTACTGTCCTTTGCGATACTGATATTGCACAAGGCTGCAATATAAAAATAGGCCATCAGACCAGATCATAATTTCGTATCGCATCATGACCGATCTCAGCCGTTCCGTATGAGAGCATCTGTGGGTGTTTTGGTGAATCATGAGATCAGCGTGATAACAGAAATGGTTTTGTTTATATTGTGCAGCTTTAATTTAAATTAGCTTTGTTGAAATAGTACCAAGCGTCCTGTAATGTATTCAAAATGTATTTGGAAGTGTCTCCTAAAGAACCATATAAAGATTTGGATGTTATTCCTTGATCTGTACCACAGGAAGAGATTGTACATGGAGGTGTTTGAATACACACGACCCATGATGCATCCAGAGCCAGGAAAATTCTACCAGATAAACCCTGAAGAATACGAGCAGCCTAACCCATGGAAGGAAAGCTTTCAGCAACTGGTATGCTTTTCTCTGTTAAAGGTCCCCAGACCGTCTGAAAGTCTCAGTGCCATTCTTTTATGTTGATCGTGCTGCTTCATGTGTTTGTAATTTGTTGGAGGAGGGGGGGTTCTCAGCAGCCGCCCTGAGTCATGAATAAACATTGAACATGTTGCTTTCATTCTTTTAAGTCCGTGCAATTGATTCATATTTGAATTCTTTGACTTTTTCTACAGTATAAAGGAGCACATGTTAAGCCAGGCTTTGCAGAACATTTTTACAGTAATCCAGCCAGATACAAAGGCAGAGAGAATATGCTGGTATGAAATTTATTATTGCCTTGTTGTCATCTGATATGTTACTCAAAGAATTATTATTATTATTATTATTTTTATTTTTTTGCCCAAACTATACATAAACCCTGTTTTATGACGTAATGTTGTGATCTGGTTTGCAGTACTATGACACCATTGAGGATGCTTTGGGAGGGGTTCAGGAGGCCCACTTTGATGGGCTGATATTTGTTCATTCTGGAATCTACACGGACGAATGGATCTACATCGAGTCTCCCATCACGATGATTGGTGCAGGTGAGTCTAGCTAGTCAGGCCATTTTTAAACTAGAGGAAGCCAAGCACATTTCAGAAGTGCGCTCAAAGTGTGCCATTTTAATGCTTTCTCTCTTTTTTTTTTTTAACAGCCCCAGGAAAAGTAGCTGATAAAGTTGTCATCGAGAACACTAGAGATTCGACGTTTGTGTTCATGGAGGGTTCAGAAGATGCATATGTGGGCTACATGACCATTAGGGTAAGTCCTACAAAATGCCTCACTCCTAATCCATTTAGTTTCATTCTGCATCTTGTGGTTTTCATAAACGTTTCATGGTGACAGGATGACTGCAAGTTGCGTTTCACCCACAGTTTAACCCTGATGATAAATCAGCCCAGCATCACAACGCACACCACTGCCTGGAGATCACCGTGAACTGCAGCCCTAACATTGACCACTGCATTATCCGCAGCACCTGCACGGGTAACGCCACATCTCGACGCGTTTCATTTTGTATGAAGCCATCTTCTGCCCCGTTCACTTGGAATGTGATTGCGTGTTTCGAAGCTTACCAACGAGAGATTTTATTTAGAAGCTTTAAAAATAGAATAAAGTGAGGAGGCTACTCGTGTCCAGGGCAGATATCAATATGCACCTAATACGTCACTAGTTGTTTTTTCCTCCAGACTTCCTGCATATCCTTGCTACCGGAGTTTTCCTCGTCTATGTATTTTACTTAACGCCGATTCTCCCTGTGTCCTTACAGTGGGGTCAGCGGTGTGTGTAAGTGGCCAGGGTGCATGTCCTACCATCAAGCACTGCAACATCAGTGACTGTGAAAACGTGGGGCTCTATATCACTGATCATGCACAGGTAAAACCTGAACCTGCAATAGCACACAGAGTTGCTTCTCTCCTTCTTGGGGCTCTAAGCAGCAGAGCATTCTCCACGAGGCCTTCTATAATTTTGTGTGTTGAAATATTACCTTCCATTTTGAGGATCAGGTGCTCAACTGCATGGAATTTTAAATGTATTAGATATAGTAGAATTCTAGAAATGGTAGAGATGAATGCCTTTTGTACCCTTATTTGGGCTGAGCATTCAGATGCATTGTGTGCTGGGCTTGTGGTATACAAACTAAAAGTCGCTATGTAAATGTATCATACAAAACCAACTGCAACCTGTCAGAGTCAATGCACAGCTCTATGACTGCGCACACCTGTGGAAAGTGATACAGCAGGTCGCTTTAAGGCTAGCGTTCGACGACAAGCTGTTTTCCCCTTGGCTATAGCCAGTTTTTGCTCTTGCATTTGTTAAATAATCCGAAGTAAATTGCAGTGAATCGTCATGACCATCAGTCGCATAGTGTGGCATTTCCAGCAATCCCGTCCGCTGCATTAATACCTCTTCTGGCTACCTAGACTCGAACAATTCTCATTTTATGTTCAGAGAGTTCTGTACTGTCAGTTAACGATACTATACTGTGTAATAAATTGCTATTATTAATATTATTTTTTAAATATGTCTATTAAGATGACCATGTATTAACCTATGGTTCAAGCTGTGTGGTCCAATATGCAAAAATATTTTTGACAATGAAAGACAGACATAAACAAACAAGAGGCTTACACAATTGCTGTCCTAATGTGGTACTGCATATCTTATATGCAGTCTTAAATGTTGGAAATTTTCCACCACAACAGGTCCTGCTTGGATTTAAAGTTTGAAGCTAGTGAAAATTAACTGCTTTATTTCTCCTGTCAATGAATCATATGGTCAACATGGCGAGTGTGGTGATGCCATAGGTCGGGTATCTTTACCTGACCTGTAGATGACTGAAATATTATAGCTGTCGATGAATATTTCAAATAATGTGATATCGTATTGCTGCTGTGTGGGATTTTAATTTTAATTTTTGGTCTGATCCCTGTATGAAAGCAGTGTTTTCCTTCGTACAATGACATGATGTATTCAGCATTTAATGAAAGTCAAAATGGGCATCAATACTAATTGTATAAATAACTTGTGGGTACATTTGACAGTAGGCGATCTTACAAGACTGCAAGATGTGCTGTTATCAACAGTAGAGAGCTGGCTTTGTAAACGAGTTTGTCTAACTTTTCTAGGGCATTTATGAAGATAATGAAATCTCCAACAATGCACTAGCGGGGATCTGGGTGAAAAACCATGGCAACCCCATCATCAGGAGGAACCATATCCATCACGGCAGAGATGTTGGCGTGTTCACGTTTGACCATGGCATGGTAAGATGACTGCTCCATTTTGACTTTATGATCTCATTGCTCTCCAGCAGCCATTAAGTGAAGATTTGTATTTGATTGTTTGTCTCCCTCTACAGGGCTACTTTGAGAGCTGCAACATCCACCGAAACAGAATTGCAGGTTTTGAGGTAAAGGCATATGCTAACCCCACAGTGGTGCGCTGTGAAATTCACCACGGCCAAACAGGAGGCATCTACGTGCATGAAAAGGGCCGGGGCCAGTTCATAGAGAATAAGATCTACGCCAATAACTTTGCCGGTGTGTGGATCACATCCAACAGTGACCCCACCATTAGGTTAGTGGTCCTTACCTGTCGATCTCTCCTCCTTTGTGGATGTGTGAGACTTTTGCATGATGAGAATTGTCTTGCGTGCACATTTCTGTAGATGTTCACAAACTGCCCATAGTTTGGCTTTCTGATGCATGTTGTATTCAGATTAAACAACGGTCAAGCTACACTGCAGTTGCTTACTTGTGTGTTGTCTTTTTTTTTTTTTTTTTCCTCTAGGGGTAATGCCATCTTCAACGGAAACCAAGGGGGCGTTTACATATTTGGTGATGGCCGGGGTCTCATAGAGGGAAATGATATTTATGGCAACGCTCTGGCTGGCATTCAGATCAGAACCAACAGCTGCCCTATAGTCCGACACAACAAGATCCATGATGGACAGCATGGAGGCATCTATGTAGTGAGTGCAGATTTGATTAATTAGGAGACTGCGGGTATTATTGTATAGATTTAATTGTGATAAAATGTTTAATTATATAGAACAACTTTTTGGGGCCTTGCCTAATGGTGTGTGTCATGTGTGTGTTTGTAGCATGAGAAGGGCCAGGGTGTTATTGAGGAGAATGAAGTGTATAGCAACACTCTGGCAGGAGTATGGGTGACCACAGGGAGCACGCCGGTGCTCAGGCGGAATAGGATACACAGTGGCAAACAAGTAAAGATTCTCCCCCTTTTCGTGTCATGCTTCCATTGATTGTTTGTTTTTTTACTTTTAGTCTGACTCTGTGATTTCTGTTGATAGGTTGGAGTGTATTTCTATGATAATGGACATGGAGTATTGGAAGATAATGACATCTACAACCACATGTACTCTGGGGTTCAGATCAGGTGCGATATATCAGTGGGTTTAAAGTGTGGGGGGAAAAAAAGTCCCTCTTGCATTTGTTCCAAATATTTCAGCAGCGTTAATGTGAATTGCGTAATATAACGTATTCTCATCCTTTTGTGCGTTGACACAGAACTGGAAGCAACCCTAAGATTAGACGAAACAAAATCTGGGGAGGGCAAAACGGAGGCATTCTTGTTTACAATTCTGGTAAGTTAATAACATGCTATCTCCCTCCTTCATTCCACACTTAATGAAGCTCTGAGCCCAAACTGTCCTTGTGTCTTAATAATGGTGCCAATTATTTATTTATTTATATTTTGTTGCTGTATTAAGGCTATATCACAGCATCTGAAGCAGAAATTGATTTTATCTGCTTGTAGATTTTGAAATCAGCCTGGAATATAAGAGCCCCTGTACGTAAGACGGATGTTGTTGAGCCTGTGTTTAACATTGTGGGGGTCTGTTCTCAGGGCTGGGCTTCATTGAGGACAATGAAATATTTGACAATGCCATGGCAGGGGTGTGGATTAAGACAGACAGCAACCCCACTCTACGCAGGAACAAGATCCACGATGGCCGGGATGGCGGTATCTGCATATTCAACGGCGGGAGGGGTAAGGCTGAAGGAAAGTTGTTTGTTCCCTCCTTGAAGGAAGGAATCGGTCTTTACAAATGCAAATTCACAGCCATGTATTGCACCAAAATGATCTACGATTATGGAGGTGGACGCTGTTAAATGTTTCTGTGCGTGCAGGATTGTTGGAGGAAAATGACATCTTCAGGAATGCCCAGGCTGGTGTCCTCATAAGTACAAACAGTCACCCAGTGTTGAGGAAGAACCGAATATTTGATGGCTTTGCTGCAGGTCAGTTGGCTGTACTACATTTTGCAAAATGTTTATTTAAATTTTTTTTATTTCTAGTGATAGAATAGAAAGCTATTTTATTGTCACATATACAATTACAGTACAGTGAAATTCATTCTTTACATATCCCAGCATGTTGGTAAGCTGGGGTCAGAGGTCAGGGTCAGCCATGATACAGCGCCCCTGGAGCA
>JAOUQW010000049.1:7059112-7075642 GCA_028565825.1 Olivaichthys viedmensis
TCAGGAAAATGCTCTTTATTTGGCAAACACACTCTTACAGCACAACACGTAGCTTGGTGGTAAGCCTGAGAACTGACGAGCATGGGGGAAGCTGGTGGAGGTTAACAAAGCCCACTAGACTTCCGCGGATGGTGGACACATATAATGTGCTGGCTCAACACAGCCCAGCACGGACAACAAATCCCACAATTCCACCCTTTTCACCGAACACTCATTCTAACAGAACAGGGTATTCTTCTACTGAAACAACAGGCGGCCACGGGGGCTCACTGGTATGCAAATGCAGGCGCACCGCCACTACATTACTATTATTGTAAGGTTATACTTAATTCTGTCGTTCAGTGTATTCAAATGCAGATTAAGTTTGCACCAGGTATGTTATTTTTAGTTGATATGGTTCATTACTAAAATGCCGTTAAATCTGTGGCAGAAGAACCCAAGCAGCAGGACAGAAAAGTGCATATCAGTATAAAGTAAACACAGGACATAGATCTGAGTTACCATTTTATTGTAAAGCACAATACATTTTGTTTTTGTTCATTTATCTACAGTTAAAATATGACTAACTGACAGACAGACCTTGCTTTAAGTAAATAAGTTACACTGAGAAAGACGGGCACTAACCGCTTCCCTGTGTCTCCATCATGGATATAGTATTTCCTGTTTATGTCGGATCGTGTTACTGATTGGCTGGTGATTGAGACCAACCTCCCAATTATAATTTTTTTAAAATTTTGTTCTTGACAGGTATATTTTCCACCTGCAGGTTCACCTGCTGTCAATCCTATGCTTGTGGACTACTTGCAAACTAGTAAAAAAGAACGACTACATAGAGATATAAATCTTGGGGACTTTTCCATGATTCAGTAGAAATGATGAACCTGGAATGAGTGGTGACATGTTTTTAAGATTAAATCACATATACAGTCATCTTGACTTTAAACTTCATAGACATACTTTTTATATTTTGCATTTTATAATCTGGTGCTTAAAAATACAAGTATCTGTTATCTGGAGGTTATCCAACCACTTTCTGTCTCTGCTTACTGCTTTGATCCCACAACACATCCCTGTCCAGATAGTCACCAGCCAATAGTGCCTGTTTGCTGCAGAGCAGTCATGTTGTTTGTCTCCTTACTGCCCTCACTCATGGACTGGTTACAACATCTGAACATTTTGCATTTTAAGTAAAAAATAACAAAATATAAATAAAAAGTCTATGCAATTTATATTTAGTAATATATTTTATGTTCCAGTTCAACCATTTCCAGCATTTACAAATCCTGACATTTGGTTTTCTTCTATGACTCACTTGCAGATATAGTCCTTACAACTGTTATCCAACAATGAAGATAAAAAAATCCAACAGGGGAAAAGCTTCAGCAAGGCCTCCAAACCTCCAGAGTCCGAATCTGAGCTGTGAGGCGAGGCAGTAAATAAAAGGCAGTCCTGCCAGAGTGATCCTCCTCCCATAAAGCCTAATAGAAAGGCTGGCGTGCATTTACGTTAGGGTTTACTGTACGTAGTAAAACACGCAGCAGCAGGCTGTAAATGTGAAGTAATGAGATGAATGAATAATGGCTTCCTCTCCAGCAGCATCTGCAGCTGAGGGACTGTAGCACACTGTACAGTGTACACACAGCACTCACTGCCTCTGCTTTTAACACCTGCCTTGATAGTGAGTGGCTAACTCAGCAACTCAATTATGGCCTGGGCCCTTCATTAGGACAGCCTGGCCTGTACTTTGCCCCAGGCCAGGGGTTGTAGGGCCATTGTCCTCCTGCACCTGCTCTATGAGGCCTTGCGGGGACCGCTTGCCCAAAGTTCTGTCGTCTTTCATTACTCAAATCCATTATATCCCAAACCCCACCCACAGCGGGGGACTAGCAGGCCTGATCGCTGTGATGATTTGTTTTCGCTGGCAGCACAGAGTGGGGGCTGCGGTAAGTTCTCGGGAGAGCCTGTGATGAAGACATTAGATGAATATCAGGACATTGTTATACATGTATTTGTCAACGATGTGAAGGAATAGGAGAAATATAGCATTCTCTTGCTGTTTTCTGTCAGTTTGAAGTTAATAAATAAGCCTTTGTTTCCCATTATATGGATACTGATGTACTAAGACACTAAGCTAGTGCATTATTCTGATTAATTAAAAAACTTTGGGCTGTGAACACATTATTATTATGTACCTAAGAATAAATCTTTTAGAAACAGATTGTGTCACTCTAATGGCTTAATGTCACCATTCTTTATGCTGAAGAAAAGAATATAATATTTGTTGTTAATATTTGTTGCACATAAGCCTGCTTCAGGCCCTTGAATTCCCTATAGAGTCATTTCACTCATCGTGCCACCAGCACATTCCCCAAGCCAGGAAGTGTAAATTAAGAACATGATGTGGTATCCTTAGTTTGGTCAAAGGGTCCATGGGAGGAAAGATGTGAGGAGATTTTAATTCTGTCCCCATAGCTTCACTCACTCTGGCAGGTTTCTACAAGCTAAGAGTTCAAAGGGGCTTCCCACTGTTGGAAAGGGAGATGAGCGTATATGTATGTGTGTGTGTGTGTGTGTGTGTGTGATATAGGGGTGGTGCTCTGCTTGAATAGGTATATCATTAAAGCCTGCCTAAAGAGGCTCTCAAATCCCTCTAATCCAGGTTAGAGCACTCTTCCAGCAAAATTGAGTGCAGTCATCAACATGCGATGTCTGACTCCTTTATTATTTGTGTGAGCACTTGTAAACTGAGTAGCTATGGAGTGTTGATTAAGGACGGTGGGTGGTGAGTCTTTGAGAGTGTCTGCAAACTCGTTGAAAAAAAAAACAGTGAGAAAAGTGTGTGTGCCTATTTGTGTGTCTACAGGAGTGTGCAGGCTAGAGAGAGACACAGGGAGATAGAAGTGATGAAGATGAAGCGGTTGGCAGTGGGCTAGCGGGTGAGTCTGTGGCTCACAGCCTTGAGGATTCCATAGACAAATACAATGCAAATAGGATTTTACACCATGTTGTCAGGCAGAGCTTGGCGCTCCAATCTGGCAAGCCCTCAGTGGGAACTGGAGGCTGACAATAGCAGAGAGTGTTTTGTGCATAAGGAGCCACATATATTAGCCAAAATGGGCAGGCTAGTGGGTTCAGTGGAACTCAGCTGAACTATTCTTATGAGTTTTACCCAAAGTACCCCACTTTTCAGCGCTTTATACAAATATTTGTCCAAAATGTTAAACATTTGTAAACGTGAGGTACAGCAGAGAATAGTGTGATAATAGCCTTGTAAGTGTGTGAGCCCTTGAAATAGGGGAAATACTGATCAAATGGAATGTCTTAATTAACTTATTTACAACAGAGCTACCAAAAGCAATTTAGAATTTCTTTCTAATGCATTGCAAACTCTGAAAGCGTAAGAGCCTTAAAGTTTAAGAGTCTTGTCAGGAAATTAATTAAGGTCTAAAACTGTCAGTCAAGTTCCCACAGTGTGCTGTGTCCCTGAACAAATATTATGCTTGAATTACATTGTCGGAGAAGAAAAAACACCGTAGGATGGCTTCATTTTAAGATACTCTTTTTGTAAGATAAGTACAAAAATGACCTCAAACCACTGGGAATCACCACCATGTCAGCATCCAGGAATTTAATGATGTGTTCATAGCTGATACTGAATTTTTAAGCTGGGTGGAAAAGAGGCATTGTATTTTAGTTCAGTTCATAGATAGAGGTTTTTGCCCACATTCCATATATGATAAAAAGTAAAAAACACAAAAAGTGGAGATACATGTTTTTCATTGGACAGCAACGATATATATATCTCTGCTCATTTTGATGGAGGGTGCCAATAATTCTGGAATTGACTGTCTTTTTTCTCAGCATCTGGAAGCAGCTGAAGTGTGAAACGGTCTCTGATTTACATCAGTTTGTTTTATTTGTTTGACTTGCAGGTTTTAGGCTGTAAAGCACTTTGGCTCAAACATCACTTGGTTTTAAATTGCTGTTTAAATAAAATGTACCTCCAAATTCATTGAGTGTTCTGGACGAGACGAGATGCGCCGGTTCCAGAGTGAGTCATGACTATCTGAGGCGACATTAGGGATTTGCATGATATGAGCAAGATTATCTCTTTCCTTTTCTACTGAATAACAACCGGAGGGTATAATATTCCTGTCACACAGTGATGCACGGAAATGACAGTTGCTGATGGTTTTAAGAAATATTTTTTTCTTCTTCACTAGCTTTTATGCATTGATAGACATACAAGCATCTGTTGACAGCTGCAAAGTGACATTTCAGTTTTCAGTAAAATATAGAGGAAGTTTTCTATGAATTTAATATATTAATCAGGCAAATTAATCCACTATAAGAAATTGTGGACCTCTTTTTAATTTTTAAGTTTTTTCGTCTGAGAGTTGATTTAATTTGTGGTTGTTTGATAATAATTAGAATCGCATCATTACCTCAATTCACATTCCTATTCATCCTATTATATTTCTTGCTTATTGATTATGCTGCTTCTTCTTGTTTAACAAATAAAATAACTTATCCCTCTTGATCTTAAAATAAAATTTCCGCCCACTAAATTTTATTCAATTACATTTTTTTAAAAGACCAGTCAGTGTAGTTTGTCGCTATGAACCTGTTTTGCTGCATTTTAATACAAAATGAATTCTAATTCTATTCTTCTGGGATACACTACACATGTGGTACTAACCCATATTTACAGTTAAACTTCAGAATTATTGGCACCCTTCATGAAAATGAGCAAAAATGAATGATGATATTTATGCTCATACGTCCTCTTCCTGGCAAATTTACAACTGTTCCAGGCTTTTGAAACTTTTTTTAATCAGCCCTGATTGAGCTTAATGGTATTTTAAACTGTTTATGTATTTTTTTATATCCATTACTTGACTTGTGCAGGTCAACAAGCATCTCTCTTTTGTGTCAAAAGCTCTTCTTTTTTTTTCCTCTTGGTGATGGATGACAAAAATATTTTACATGTGTACAACCTGAATGCCGAGAACCTGAGAGCAATCATGAAAAATATATATGTAAATTTTTTCAAAGATGACAAGTTTGCATTTATTTTAAAATATTTTTATTAGGGCGTGTCAGTCATTTGGCCACATAAGTTTTCGAGAGAATATACTATTATTTTAAAAAAAGAGGCTCTTATAAAAACGATTTGTGTTGGTAAGCAATCGTTTTGTGTGATGTTTGTTTTCTACAATCATTTTTGCACATTTTTTTAAAGGGTTCCAATAGTTCTGGAGTTGTCTCTAATGCATAATAAAGACATAGGTTGTGTACTACTAACGCCGCGGCTCCATCAGCACATACTTCCCGTAAGTAAGTGTTCTCCGAAGACTCGCATTGATTTTTGCCCTTTTGAAGTTTTAAATAAAAAACTGTGACCTGTCGTTTCTTATGCCTTCATCGTGTGTGTGTGTGTGTGTTTTGCAGCTGCTCCACCCATAGATATTGTCTGTGTTTGTGTTTGAAGTGGCTGAGAGCCGTTGAGCGCTGTCATTAGCATTGTTTCTTTTTGAGGATGATGAGCTCGTAGATGTGCTGATGAGCTCGCCGGAGCAGGTTGGCTTTGTCTTGCTAATGGAGGTTAATAAGAGCGTGTGTGATGCAGGCATGAGAACAGAGCACAGGACCAGCATAGGAGCCGATATGAGCTGCTCTAACAGCTTCTCTTTTATGGAGAAAAATGACGTTTTCAAGTGTCCATTTCCCCCCAAGCAGAGATTCCAACTGCTCGGTCTCGGATTTCACTAAACAGTTGTCCACATCAAGTTTTCTCATCGTCCACCGAAACTTGACAATTTTGTCAACAACAAGAGTTCCTCACACAAACAGGAAGAGGTTTTTTATTTATTTTTACTTGTGCCTGTAGTGTTGGGGGGAAAAAAAGTCATGAAAGAGGAACAAGCTGCCCTCCCCCATTCCACTTTCCTGAAAGAGAGAGAGAGAGAGAGGCATGGAGATAGGTAGCAGAGAGAGTGTGATTCAGAACAGCACTTTAGGTGATTATTTATTTATCGACGAGCTGTATGGTTTCCATGGCAGTGCCTCATTTGAGTGGTTATACCAGTAGGAAGAGAGCGAAAGCAGTCACTTTCCCCCAGACTGCCAGCCAGATCCCCTTTGCTTGAGCTGATTATTTATTCATCAGTGTATTCGGCGTGATTTCCGTGGCCGTCCATCAGAGGAAGCCATTTAGCCTGCATCCAGGCAGCGCTCCGATTGGTTGTCAGGGCTCTCGGGGGCTTCCTGTTCCTCCAGGCCGTCTGCCTCTTGCGTCTCTTTGTCCTTCACTGTCGCTCCGTTTGCAGATGGCATTACTGAGCTCTGGTTCCAGGAGCAGGGGTTTCTTCAGTGGTTAGATTGACGGGGCCACGCTGTTCTAGTGCGCTTTTAAGCTGATGGCGACGATCAAGGTCCTTTCAGACATTCGAGTAGACTCCTAAGAGGCCCTTAACATTGTTCCGAGGATTTCCCCAAGAGCCTTTCAATTCTCCTAAGAAAGGAAGGGGAAAGGGAGACGCCAAGAGAAAGTGGAGGATAGGCTAGATGACTGACAGTCTACAGTAGCTACGTTTACATGCAGCCTAATAACACGTTAATAATACAACTGACGGCTCAATCGGAATAAAAGCCATCGTGTACACACCAAAATCGGAGGAGATTAAACTAATTGAGCAAACTAATCCCTTTGTAATCCTGTGTATCTTATTACTTTTAGAATTAAGATCTTTGCATACATTCTGCACTTGGCCCTGGCCCAAGAAATGAAAAAATAATAATAATTGTGAGGTTGGATGATGGTGGGATGGGCATTCAACTTAAATATCGAAGCAGAATTTTCAAGAAGTTTCAGAAGTTTGACACAAGAGATTGACACAAGCTTGCGTCTCAAACGGCGTACTATGCACTGCATACTATATGCTGTAGACGGTGTACTTCAGTATGTAGTACCTGATGTTCGTAGGGCAGTATCGTCTCAAATCGAACACGAACGTTTTGCACTAAATGGAAATGACAAATCGCCATGCAATATTAAAAACCTGCGACGCCCTTTCATGGCTCCGCCCCTTCCGCTACGTAGAACACGTGAAGACAGCTGGTTGGAAAAAATGTCCAGCGTTCCACAAATTGTTTTTTCCGTGGTTTTAGTACATCATCCGGGGTATTAATAGTGCACTGCATCTCGCTGAGTTTCCCAGTGTGAACACGCTAGTCACACTAAAATGATGCAATTTGAGACACAGCTATGATTTAAGACTTGTTGTCAAAAGGTAAGGCGATTGAAAGCTCATCTGCGTGCAAACAGAGATTTGCATTAGAGTTTAGGGTACATGCAAACAGTTTATTTGGAGTCTGCAATCAGAATGAACTCCTTTGGATCGTCAAAAAATCTTGGCATGCAAACAGCCAATGACAGACGGAGCCAAAAATCCAAACGACTAAATGTTTTTATTAACATAAGATTGGATTGTCTCTAATTTGATCTCCGTCTTGGAGAGCCTTCCGCACTCCTCCCCCATTTTGGTCCTTCTCCCTTCTGCCGTATGCTCTGTGGTTATAGTTATGTCTGTCATATTGTATAGTAAAAATAAATGAAAATAAATGGTTGGACTAGAGGAATAAAGGATGCTAAATTCGGACCTCTCAATTAGGGCCGCACATTTGTGACGAAAGACAGCGATTGTTTAGAGGGATGTTAATAGTCACAACGCTCTCCGCAGAAACATGGTCCGAGTTATTAAGCAAATGAAACGCATTGAAACTGAAATTCAGGAATTGTTCAATAATTCTTGAAGCCCAAATCATGACTTTTTTAAAATTTAATTTCCAGTCCAGAGCTGTGTCGCTGTCAGTCTTTTGTCCTTTAGTTTGTAAAATTGATTCTTAATAACAAATGTCCCCTTCTTCTCTTTCCTTTTATTTACTTTTGCCTCCATAGACCCTCCGAGTTTGATGGGTCCGATAATCGGGATGTCTCCAGATAAGAAAGCCGAGTCTCCAGGATCTCAGGGCATGTGCGGAGCAGGGACTCTCCCAGAAGCAGAAAGCGCCTCCAGCCCCCTGGCCACTAGCCTGGACCGGATTGGCCCTACCGGGGCGGTGGGCGGGTCTGGGCTCGAACCCGAGGACGATGAGCTGACCAATCTGAACTGGCTCCATGAGAACCTGTTGCAGAACTTTACCCTGGGAGACGCCCAGTCCTGCAACGGGCCCTTGCTTGACATTGAGGGCAGTGTGGGCTCTCCCCGTGGCCACAGTCTGTCCTCGTCCTCCTCTTCTGTCTCGTCTGGGAGTCCAGGCAGAGAACGAGACCCCCTCAAATCCAAGCCCCCTTTCTCTTTCTCCCTTCTGATCTACATGGCCATCGAGCAGTCTCCCAGCAAATCGCTTCCTGTAAAGGACATCTATGGCTGGATTCTGGAACACTTCCCATACTTCTCCAGCGCCCCCACTGGCTGGAAGAACTCGGTGCGGCACAACCTGTCCCTGAATAAATGCTTCCGCAAGGTGGAGCGTGGCCTGGGGAAAGTAAGAAAACCCAAACCTTGCTGTTTCAGAGACAGATAGAGAGTTAGCAGAGATGTTTATCCATCTAGGACCCTGCATACTACTGGTTGTTTTATCGTCTTAAGTATCAGGGTTATATGAGAACGGGATTATCCACATGCTAATGCAGCTATGAATGCACTCGAGACGCATTTGAAACAGATTTAAATCCGATCGCTCAAGCCACTTCAGGAAGTCTGAGATGCATTTTAGCCAGATGTTAAACAAAGTGTGAATGTGTTTGTCTCTCCAAGCCACATTTAACAGCCACGTTCCCTCCCAGTACGTTCCCTCAAAATGCACATGGTCTATGACTTCCCTCGACTGCCAAAGTTGGTGCCTTTAAAGAAATGAAAACACCACGAGAAATCACGCCTTTTCGATGTAAAGAACAATGAAGAGCAACACAGGAAGTCATGTTTTCTGAGCTGATTTGCATATTTCATGCGCTGCAGCAAACGTATTTCAGTCTGGCTAATAGGAGACAAATTTTCACTGCAAGTGTAAATGCATGTGGTTCAAATCTTATCCGGATACGAGACACATGAAACAACCTGGTGTGAACAGGGTCTAGGCGAGGACTTCATGTAAAATGTATCGAACATCACGTTTATAACAACAGGCTGGAACAGAGGAGGGTGGATTGAAATTTTTGAGAGCAGGCTTTCAGACGCAAGCCACATGACCGACTGCGCAGGTTTATAGTAGAGCTTTCATTTCACTTCAGTGCGACCTGTGGAAAGTGAAATGGCTTGATGATGTGATGTGTTACGTTAACGTGTGTGTGTGTGTGTGTGTGTGTGTCTCTCTGAGTGAATCTGTGGGTTTCACGTGGCGCAGCCTGGTGTCTGTTGCCATGGCGATGTTTCCTCTTTCCTGTTTATGAGCACGGCTGGTGATTTGAGTCAAGGTCATATTAGCCCTGCAGGGCCACACCTCAGACAAAGAGGTGATGAGTCCGTTTTATGTACACGAGCCAGCATGCACGCGCACACACACATGCGCGCACACACACGCACGCACGCATACATGCAAACACGGTACAGTTCTGTGCTGTTCGGCCATTCTGCCTGAGGAAGCTTCTGGGGCTTTTGCAAAGTAATTATGTGTAACTGAAAGCTACACAAAGACAAAAGCTTCACTCCAGGATTGCGTAGTGTGCGTGTGCGTATGCGTTTGTGCGTGAGTGTGTGTGTGTGTGGTTATATGAGTAAGCACACAGATGAGTGTATTCATGGTGCTTCCTGAAAGCAGCTTGCTGATGTCATACCCATTTCTTGGCATTTGTACTCCTTCCCTCTCTTTAATTCAGACCAATGGAAAAGGCTCTCTGTGGTGCGTTCACCCCGAGTTCCGGCCCACACTGATGCAAGCCCTGAAGAAACAGCACTTCCCCAGCGCACACGCCTTCTGCACGCCACCTGCCTCCCCTCCCAGGTGACCGTTTTCTGCATTATGGTTTAAATTCGGGGCTTAACACTTCCCAATAGTCGTCTGTGCCTTTCATTTATTCAGTTGTCCACTTTTGATGAACAACAGCAATAGTCTGTATTTGCACAATATATCTTTTTTTGTTCACTGTTATTGTAATATTGGGTTTTGTAATACCGATATCACAAAAGCCTACAATCTGAAAACGAGCACTCTTAACAAACCACAATATATATTTTTTTGATCGGGTTCTGGTTTAAATAAAATCAATGAATGCAGGTCAATCTATAACTGTGACTACACAATTAGAAAAGACGGTTAAATATAGCAGCCTGAAGGGTTCTTTGGTTTGTCCCTCTGTGGAAGCCCTTAGGGGGTTCTATGTAGAACTCTACAGAAAAGATTCCAAGTAGAATCCATAGAACGCTCGAACCATTTCCAATGTGAAGGACCTTTTGAGAAAGCTTTTTTCCCCCCCCGAGAGTGTAGGCATGTGTTATAACGTTGTAGTCACTGTTACACAATGTTCCGCTTCACGATATTCAGTGACGTTGACTTGTTTTACGACGTGCACAAATTTGCCGTGGAGCTTCGTTATTCCTTCTTTTTAAATTCCAGTTGAGTTTTTCTTCTGTTTAGTTGTGCATGTATTAGCAACTTTCTAAAATGACACGCCAAGCACGCACGGCAACCTCGTTTCTAAACCCGTCTGTTAAACCCGTCCTATTGAAGAGCGTGTGTGTTGTTTAAAAAAGCGTGTAATAACTAAATCAAACCGACAACTAAAGCTGTTGCTATAAGATGCTACAATTCTAGATTAATCAGTATTTATTTTTTATTTTAAAGGTAAAAGCAATATAGCGCAACTCTAACCTAACATCACTGGTTTACCGATTTGTTTTAATATATTGCAAGGCATGTGTTGAGCCATCGAATTCCAATTTGCTATTTTTGTTCATTTCGTGCAGCCCTAAAGCCTCCAGTGCCAGTACTGTGTGTAATGAATGTCTCTCTGTTCTCTGCAGTGCCTCGTCTCCTCCTTGTCACCTGTTCTCCTTGGAGCAGGGCTACTCTCTAAAGGGTAAGTGGACTTAACTACTGTGCCTCCGAGCGTCCGCTCGGTTCTGAAGGACTTTAAGTGGGTCATATCCTTCACACACCATTAGAAAATCTATCATTACACATTTACGCAGATCACTCATCTCAGCTCCTTTTGTTTCACTCATCCTCTGCTGGGCCACACCGAGTGCAAATGCCATCTCTTGCCTGTATTTTGTAACCTTGACAACCAAGGCACTGGTGCTTTTGGAATGAAGGATCACTCTGGCTGAAAGTGGCTCATTCACCCGCGTGCACACACACACACGCCGACACACGAACAGAGACTGGTGCACAGACAGTCAAAGCTGTGTCCATCCGATGTTTCTTTCTCGTTTCAGAATGTGATTTTGATGCTGCCACTGCCATGATGCTGTTAAAGTCTGCCTCTGAGCAGAACATTGATCCATGTAAGAGAGCGCCATTAAACAGATGTCATCCATCTTTCTGCCATTTCCTCTCCCCTAGTTTTGTCTTGCATCTGCTTTTGTTTTGTCTAGACCTAGAATACATACATGTTCACGTCCCTTTTTGAGGTTGGGATGGGACATTTACCGGTTGTTCTGTTCATCTCTTTGTCTCAGATGAGCAAGAGGGGCCCATTGATCTTTCCCGGAGGGATCTGGTGGTTGTGAGCCGGGATCCAAAACAGGACCACAACTACAGCAGCGCCCCAGCGCCACCCTCTCCACAACAGACGACAGGCTCCAGCGCTGGCACACGCGGGCAGCACGAGAGAGCAGGCTGGGCGAATGGCAGCCACCCTCCAATAAAGAGGGCCAGACACGATGTCAAGCCTGAGGTGGATGAGGAGTTGAAGGAGGCGGCCGGCTCGCTCCTGCACCTGGCTGGTATTCGCACCAGCCTCGGTGCCTCAAGACGCAAGAGCAGGAAGCTGGACAGGAAATGAACCCTGGCTCCTCAGCCCGTCTTTATACCCCTTTACGCCCCTCACGATGTGACTCGTTCCTGTGGCCTGTCCTGGCCTCTCTCCTCTGGTTGACGTTAATTTGTTTGAAATTGATTCTTTTTATTATTATTTTTTTCTCTCAAAATATTCCTACCATCTCATCCAACAGGCAATACTAACACAAACACAGGAGAGAAAAGCCATACTGATGCTTTCTTTTGTTGTACAGAAAAGACGAGGATAAAAAGATGCACATTTGAATGACCCACCAACCTACGTTCACAACTAAGAGTTTGAGGGGGGGGGAGAGAACTTTGGGCGGGGAAAAACTCAGAGGAGATTTGCATGCTTCCACCTCTAAAAGAAAAAAAGAAGAAAAAAAAGACAACAAATGTATATATACTGAGAATGAATGCATGACTCACAAGTGGCTTGGGCTTCAGCATAATGATGAAAAGCTAGATAAGAAAAAAAAATATATAAAAGTGCCATTGATTTTGGATCATAAGACTTCAGTTGAGAAATATGATACAAAGATAAATGCAATAATTAGTTGACCTAAATACTTGTAGTTATTTTATTTTTGTACTGCTGTTTTTTGTATTTCGTCTGGTAAAGATGACATGTCCCCTGGAGCCCTGTGCTGTCGTAGCTATGATGTCAAAACCATGTGACTTTCCTCTTCATCCTGATTGGATCGCTGCGCTAACCCAACCTCCCTTAGCAGTATCATTATAGTGGAGATTAACTGCATGAAAGCAGAGCTGTCGCTCTTTGCGTTCACTTCAGTATTTATCCGACGATTATCTCTGTAATCAGTGTAGTCATGTGCCATTATGTTCCCTGAATTAATTCCTACATAAGTTTACACTTGTGTCACTTTAGCATTTAAGCAAATATAGGACACAATACAGTGAGGCCGATTCAACCCAGAACCTCTTTCTCTCGTAAGTAGCCCATGCAGCTGCTTGGATCCTTGCAATTTATATAAGCATCATTATTCTCCATGTCCTGACTTCTGGCTGTCTGATTGATTCTGATGTGAGCTCTGAGAGAAGTCAGGAGACTGGGTTTAAAGAAATCGTCTCCGTGGACATTAGTAGGAGCTGTAGGCATGGGACTGCTGCTTCAGGCTTGGACGTGGCGCTCCACCGCACAGATGACCTCGAGAGAGTTGCTCAGGCTCGAGAGGAAACTGGAGACAATGTGGACTCTGGAAGAGAAGCGGCTGTGGGAAGAGAGGAAAAAACACTTGCCTTTCTGCAGCTCTATTTGGCAGGAAGTCATGGGAACGGACCTACAGGAAGCCGAACTGATGAGACAGGAAGCTGATATCCTCAGAACCTGCTACAACCAGGACTGGGTTTGACTTGAGCACTGGACTTTTCTTACTCTCTGCCCAACCTCATACTTTGGTTTATGTTTCCATGAAACCCTCGTGGGTGTCACAGCTATCTTTGTAACCCTAACTTTTTTTTTTCTTTTTCTTTTTTGTTTCAGGTTGAGTTCAGGTTTTTATCTGCCTAAGTGAAATACCACTGGTGTCTATTTCTAATAATGGCTAAATTAAGCTCTAATCAGGAAAAATTGCACCTGGCAGGCTGGTAACTGGTACAGCAACTACTGAGCCTTTTGAACCATGGTGCTACTAAAATCTATTTGGACATGTCTTGTGTCCTCTGTGTGCGAGCTCACTAGTCCGGTGGTACCTGTGAAGCTATTTAGCAATTCCCTGATCGGGTCTTTTAATCCTTCCCTATTTAATTGCATCACTTTAACTGCTGCCATTGTCGCTGCCCAAACACTTTCACCAAGGCTGCCAATTTCCCTTGATTTGTACATAGTGATAACACGGGATGCAAGTATTACTAGAGGAGGTTTAGAGGAGAGCGACAGAGCTGTAGTGTTAGATTTAAAGATTGTGAAAGCAGCCTAAACCGGAATATTGACTAAAAGACTGGTTTCTGGCAACCGCTTTTTCTTTCTCTTTCTCTCTCTCTCTCTCTCTCTCTCTCTCTCTCTCGCTCTGTGATACAGCATAGTGATAATTGTTTTATTATTATTATTATTATTATTATGCTCCACTAATTCAGAGCTGCCAATCAGTTTGCTTGCATTTGTCTGCCATGTCTGTCTGACAGACTCCCATCTTTTGGTTTTGTAAGCTAACCTCTGTTAATAAAATGTTTATAAAGTTTATTTTTGCCAAAGATATGCAATTGTTGCATTATATATGGTATTAAAAATAAAAAAAAAGGTTTCTTTTATGTCCGTCTGTGTGTCTAATCATTGAGAAAGCGTAGAACTAGTTTTTTTGAGAATAGGTTTTTATTGGTTTTATTAAGCAATGGGGCCACCTGGTGTTTAAAGATTGTAAAAGTGGATCAATTTTTTAAATTCATTGTGGATGTACATGTGAGTCATGGCATGTTTAAATAATGGCCTCGATCGATAGAGAGATGCACACCTCTATTTATAGACACTGTCTTTATGTTTATGCATCATGACTAACCATTTCACTACGGAAGCATATAAACAGCTATAGCTATGGTTTTGATTAGATTTGGCATCTTAGTAATAGTCAGCTATTGGGCATATAATAAACTACATATGGATACATAGATTCATAGATCTGTATTATTTGCTGCTGAATATTTTTTATTCTGTCTCTGTGTGTGTGGTTTTCTCTGTCCACTAAGCCCTTGACCCACAGCCTTGAACTCCAGGCCTTGATGCATGAGTCATATCATCATACCAAATTCCTCTTCCTGTGTGTCTTCATTCAACAAAGTCCAGCTGCCACACATCTCACGTCTCCCACCTAGTCTCTCAAACTGCCAGCTTCAAGAAGGAAAATGAACAACTGTCCTCTGTCTTGTTGCCCTACACGAGTGCAGGTGCATAGATAAGCTGCCTGAGAGTCTGTTCTGAACGACCCCTAGCCTGGTCAATAAGGCTTCGCTTCATGTTTCATACTCTTTTAGTCAAGGACATGGATCTAAATCAAAATTGAACTTTAGGACACCTACCGAGTTGTATCCCTTCCTGTACAACACTGAACTCAGCTCTGGCTGCAAGGTTAATGTGACAATGAACATACTGGATGTGCTAAACGAAGGAAGATCTTGAGATAAGAGCTAAGAAAGCAAGAAACGTCAGTGTGCTCTCAGTTGAGGCTGTCTTCCTCACATAGGCAGTGTCCTGTCTTTCGGAGACTGTTAATCTGAATGTGGAGCTGGAGAGTTGTGGTTGATGTTTAAGTGTAGTCAACTAATGCAATAGACACGATTTAAGAATGGAAAATATGTTTAATGCATGAAACCATGTTGAAATACCTGCCTGCAGTGTTTCAGGGTAATTTTCAGATAAGCACATATAGATATAGCAAATGATCTCATGTTGATGTCTGATCAGAAATGCAATCACGTTAGAATGAAACCATCTGTTTATTTATTTTTTAAATTATGACATACGATGATCATCCTTTGCCTCCTTTTCCTGGACATGTGGCAGGTAAGCTCCACTCACCTAACTGTCCCTGATAGCAGTTCAATATTGTTCTCCTGTTAAAAGCAGCTGAATGTCTCAGAAGTAAAAAAAAAAAAGAAGCATATTACTTCATTTATGTTTGTCACTAGTAGAATAACAGTGAGATTTTTTTTGCCACAGAATTTTGACTGTGTCACTCTGCCCATTAGACCTATTGCCACGTCCTACTGATTTACTGTGCCCTTAGACTCAAACACTTCATACAGATGTACATAACTGCGTCCACTGGCTCAACCAGAGACAAGAACTGACAAACGCAAGTCAGTCATATTCTCCTCACAAATCAATTAATCGCAGTGACATGACAAAGTGATTTTGTCGCTTTCTTCCACCACTTAAATGTGAATCCCAATGTAATTTCAAAACAAATATCTTCTGTATGTGTTAAGACTAATAGTGTAGCAACCAAATCTGAAGTTGAATTCCATATAGGTGCTGAATCCAAGTAGTTTAAAGAAACCTTTGCCCCCAAAACATGTTTTAGATTTTGAATGATATGTGGACTACATAAGACGGTATGAGGAGAGTTCACCCCTTAAATACAAGTACATTAGTGAGCATTTTACTGCCATTTCTTCAAGTCTGACTCACAAAATTGAGCATAATATTTAAGATAAAATATCTGTTCCTCAAGAGAGTTACTCACTGTGCAATGCTGATGCTGTCAAAAAACAATATGACATTTTTGGCAGGATCAACTTCTCATATGTAACACAGACATTGTGTTGGAGTGTTGAAAGGTTGATTGCATCTCAGTGTTCAGCCTAGATGTGAACATGGTGGGGCAGTAGCATCGCTAGCAAAGCTATTAGCTAGCTAGTTAGACCATTGGTCCACAATCTCAACACGGAATGCTCAACATTCTAAAACGGAATGCTCGTCATGATGTCACAGTGGGCCTTTTCTCACACACGCAGCACAGGTGCACCGCTTCTCTCCCTTACTCACTCCTCTTCATTACTATATAACCTTTC
>JAOUQW010000049.1:7092680-7107793 GCA_028565825.1 Olivaichthys viedmensis
AAGGTCTTGGGATGAAACAGACATAAGAGAAAGTCATACCAAAGCTGTTCTTATGCAGTTTTATCCAACTTTCCAACCCTGGAGCAATACATTAGAAGGCAATTCCGGTTACTTGCGCTTTCCCGAAGGTTTTGTGGTATCCATACACGATCAGACCCAAACATTGGTAATGCATAAACAGAAATTCCTTTCCTCAATTCAATTTCTTGTCCGTAGTTATCACACATGCACCACAGATGTGGTAGATAGAGATTGAACAATGCTAAAGTATTCCTTTAAGCCTGAATCAGAGAATATTAATGAGAATATGAATACATTTTTAGAACATGAAACACTGATTGCAAATATGCTTATGAAGTTAAGTCTCTGTCTGTTCGAGGTTGTTCAATCTGGACCCTTCCAATCTGGACCGCCAACTGCAGGGGTCAGAAACTGCATTTGAAAAAATGTCATGGCTCTTAAAGCACACCAATGTAGGTTTATCCTTCAAGCAGTTATTCCACCTCTTTCAAAGCACAGAGGCAGATCAGGGTAGTGAGTTGGGAGGAAACCCTGACCCTGCCCTCTTATTATCACTAATTAAAAACTCATCTAATCCCAGTGCTGCCCAAGCTGCTGTGTGTGGGAACAGCAGCTGGACTCGAATCTAGAACAGCTGTTCACCCAGTCGGGACATGCTGTATTCACCGGCCTGAGCTCTCTCTGCTCTGCGCCATGCATTATCAAAACGTAGCAGCAATGGCCAGGCTGAAAGGCAGCCAGACTTTATGTATGCTCATTCAGTGCTGATTAAGGAGCCAAGGTTGAGGCTAAGGGCTTCTGTGGTAGATGGGCCACTAATAATACTGACAGTAATAGCAGTAATACATGTGATGGGTAGCTAAACGTACAATTAAATCAAATAATCAAATGAAATTCTCTTAGGGGTATAACAAAGGAAGAGAACAGTAAAGGAGTAGGTAATGTGAATAAGAAGAAAAATTCTGATGCAACCTACATACGTTTAAACAAGGTGACTGAGCTTTATCTCGCTTTCCACTTGGGTTTTACAGTACATGTTCAGCCTGTTTTGTAGAAGCTCTTGTTTATATTGTCAAGGAGCAAATGAGGCACCACAGTCCATACACCATTTATATTAACTGGGACATACACACACACACTCATAGCCTCTGACATTGTGGTCCATTTGTCTTAATGATTGTAATGATCACCAGAACCACTTCACCACTGAACTAGTAATGTCTAATCAATCATCGTAAACCATGAAGTGTCTATCTGACTGTAGTCAATACAAAAATCAATCTTTGTGCTTTGTGTGTGATGTAGGTGATGCAGGTGGTGAGGGAACAGATCACGCGTGCTCTGACGAACAAGCCTAACTCTCTGGACCAGTTTAAGACCCGCCTGCAGAACCTGAGCTACACTGAGATTCTCAAGATCAGACAGTCCGAGAGAATGAACCAGGAGGATTTCCAGTCCCGGCCCATTCTGTGAGTTAAACACAAACATATGCACACATACACTAATTGGCCAAAAGTATGTGGACACCTGACCATCACACCTATATGAGCTTGTTGGGCATCCCATTCCAAATCCATGGGTATTAATATGGATTAAGCCCCCCTTTGCGGCTAGAACAGCCTCACTCTTCTGGGAAGGCTTTCCACAAGATTTTGGAGTGTGTCTGTGGGAATTTGTGCCCATTTAGTCAAAAGAGCATTTGTGAGGTCAGGCACTGATGTTGGACGAGAAGCCCTGCCTTGCAATCGACATTCCAATTCATCCCAAAGGTGTTCAGTGAGGTTGAGGTCAGGGCTGTGTGCAGGCCACTGGAGTTCCTCCACACCAAACTCATCAAACCATGTCTTTATGGAGCTTACTTTGTGCACAGGGGCACAGTCATGCTGGAACAGGAAAGGGCCACAAAGCTGGAGGCACACAATTCTTTAGAATGTCATTGTATGCTGTGATTTTCCTTTACTGGAACTAAGCGGCCCAGCCCAAATCATGATTACAAGTGGTGTCCACATACTTTTTGGCTATGTAGTGTAGATATTAAGTTCAATACTAACTAGAGTATTCCTTTAAAAAATAAGTAGCAAGAAAAATTTATATATAAAGCACAGCACAGCGCTATGTGACAGCAGAAGGGCTCAATTCAAATTTACTGATACTTTTTTCCTTCTCTCAACTCTAATCAAATTAGTGGGAGTCTGGCTGTTTGTACATGTCAGGCACCAACAAAGGCCATGGTCTCCTAGAGATTTACGATAGAAAGAGGACAATTTGGTACAAAAGAATATTTCTTCTCTGACCTGGTAAAAACTTCTGAATGTCAGTGAATTATCTGGCCCCCATGGCCTTGTATTGCACAGCTTTTTCCAAAACTGGGGAGGGGGGATTCAAAATAATGGCCTCCTCTCTCTATCTTTCCTTACAGGGTTGCAATATGTACTGTGTGGTGTACATGGTTTTGCTTTGGCGGCGTGACAGTGGTGGAAATGTCAATGGATTCATGACCTAGCAGTGCACGTGCACCCACACACACACACAAAAACCTTCACATACACACAAACAGACACGTTCCACCTGGGCAGACACAGTGTGCACTGGGTCGCAGATTGCCCCAGAAACACATTAATCTTAGTGCAACTGCCTGAAACAAACCTTGTAAGAACGGTCCTGGGAACTATGACCTTCACATTGAACACCCTCGAACACAAAACTCCAAATCTGGCTGCATGCAGGACTCAGCCTCACGTGTGTGTGTATGTGTGCGTCTAAGTGTACTCATATTGGTGCATAGGCTATTCCCTGGAATCTGGCAGTGGCTACGTTTTCAGCAGTAGAGATTTTTATTGTGTATAAACCTTGTGTTCGGAGAACAATATTAGACCTTAAAAACTGCTAACTTGCCATGTAAAACCTGGGAAACCCCCCCTCTCTCTCACTCTCTCTCGCTTCCTCCTGAGGCCTGAGTGTGTGTGAAGGTGTGTGTATGTGAAGTGGACAGTGGCAGTGTGAGGAAGATTCCCGGAGCCTCGGGGGAGCAATGAGTGCCGGTCATGCTCTCTCTGAGCCCCTCTGAAGCTCCCACTGTCTGTTCCACATTAATGTTTATTCCCGCCACACCAGAAGGCCCCACTTTATGAAGGCATAAATTACCCACGTAATTACACCATATGTAGCTCTCCCAAAACAATGACCGTCTCTGATGAATACTAAATATGCTTTTGGATTCATAGAAAGCCTGATGCACACATGTGTGTGAGTCTTGCTGTGGCTACATATGTGTACATAATAAATATGGCATCATCAATTGTGGGCTGTTTGTACAGCTCATCTTAATTTAAAATGACTTATGAATCAATAGCGTTTCAAGTAAACACTGCTTAGCACCGGAATAAAGACCTTCCTTCTTTCAGCATGATATAAATGATAGGTCGGTGTGTATACATTACATGTGGTGAGTGATTGAGGTTGCAGTGTAATATTCCAACTGCAAGACTCACTCAACGGAGCTATGGCCGTGTTTATATTTCAAAGCCGCTACCTCACAGAGTAATGGCAGTGCATAAACAGTCATATTATGAATGCATCATGCCCTCTTTGGCAAAGATTAAACCTGAAAGGAAGAGTGATGTCACATAAGGGCAGGTTGTCAACAGGCAAATCTAGAAGAAAAAAAAGTGAACAAAACACGATCAAGGATGAATATGGTCTCTCTCTGAGTCTGCTCTGTCTCTGTCCTTATCTACCTTTCTCTCAAAATGACTGCTCTAGTCTGCTTGCTGTTAGGATCATTAGTTAGCATCAAATAGTGAGATGATGGCCTCCTGCTAAGTGAGGAGGAAGGTGCAAAGATCAATTAAGACCATAATTAACGTAAATATCACAGCAATTCTGTAAGGTGAGAGAAGTAGAAACCCTTTAAATGTTTATCTGAGACTTGTGGCAGAGAGGAATCCTCAGGGCCTTCTAAGCCTTCAGTGAAGGCTTAATGATTTTTAGAATCTAAAAATTGGAGACATGTCTCATTCCATTGTTCCAAGTTTTGGTTGGAAACAAAAAAGTTCAAATCTTGACATCCCAAAAGAAAAATTATTTAGTCAGGATTTTTTTCTCTGTGGTGTCTAGGTATATACAGTTAAGCAACCTCACACATTGGTTAGGACTTCAGGAGCTGGACAGAAGGCCATATGCTGCACTCAACAGTGGGAACTGGGAACTAAGTAGAAAAAATCGATTTGAATGGTCCTCCAGCTCGTAATTCCTAGTTGGAAAGTCAGAGTTCCCAAGAACTTCTCCAAGTTTGAATTTTGTAACATCTTTTTAACATCTCCCGTGGCACTTCTGGAGATTGCTAGTTCGAGCCCTGATGATGCCACAGACATCCGTGGCAGGGAGTCCAAGAGAACGTAATTGGCCCTGCTCGCTGGGTGGGAGGGATGGCATGACACTTTCTCTACTGTCGATCAATGTGGCACCAGTCAATCGTGGGCGTCTGTGAGCTCATGCATACGGAAGAGGGCAGTTGGCGCTTTCCTCCGAGCGCGCGGGACTACCCTGTGACGTTGCATGAGCAGCAGTTCGTAAAGATGTGGTTGCTTGCTTCATGTGTCTTGGAGGAAGCACGTGTTAGCCTTCGCCCTCGTTGGTGGCTGTCGTGCTATAGGAAAGAACTAGCTAGTGGGTGTGAATTGGCAATGACTAAATTGGGAGAAAATGGGGTAAAAAAAAACAAAAAAACAAGCCACAAAATCTGTCATCTTCCAGTTAGGTCAAATTCCAAATGGCTTTCTATGCACTGTGATTGCTCACTACATAACATAATGACATTGCAAAACGTATGTAGTGCACTACATGCCTGATAGAGCACCACTTGGGATTCAGCCACAGAAAAGGCATGACTCCTTGTGTTTTTATCTACCATTGTATGATAAACTTTGCCCTCAACATTATTTAAAAATATTGGCACCTTTGGCTTCATGTAGGCATGATTACCACTAATACTGCAAGTCAACAATTAATTTTGCTGTGTCTCATGCTCAAGTAGTATTCAAGTATGAATTTCAAGTAGTATTTTACTACTCTTGTCAATCACCAGTCACCCCACAACATGCAGAGAACTCCTTCTACTCTCACGGGTACTGTTAAACAATGGGAAACGAACGCAGGTACCCAACCAGGGCACGGATAGTTATGGATTATCCGGTGGAAAGGTGCTATTGTTCTTTACACTGATGACACAAATGCCAATGGAGTGGTTTAAAGAATTCTGGAGTCATGGCTGAATGTTTCTCTCATGTTCTTCACCTCTTTACATGATCATTACCTCTGTCTGGAAGAGGCCTTTATAGCACTTGCACTCAGCTTAACATAAATCTGTTTGAACAATGAATGGGTCAGTGGCATTAAAATGAATATACTAAATTGACTGAGAATGCTAAAGTGGCTTCAGCAGTATTTCACAAGCTTGTGTTTACTGCGCATAACTGAAACAAGTGACACAGGGGCTTGAAAAGTTTTGAAAGAGGACGTTTAATATGATTTCCTGAATGGGTCCACATTCTTCCTTTTTCAGTAACAAACTCCTCTTTCGGTTAGTTTCAGATGAGGTCTCTGGGCAGTTGCTAGGAAACGAACTGATTAGAAAAAAATTGTCTGAAAAGGTTTGTGCTTGATTTCTTGTTTAATGATTATTATTACGTTTGCATGTCTATAGTATGTGACTTGTTCTCTGTGTTCGATGTTATGGTGGATTTATAGCTGAGTACATAGACACATTACTTATAGAGTAATACTTCAAAATGATTGAAGTTCTCTCTTCCAGGATCAATGAGTGGAGGTGAAAACCTCATCAGTAGTGGGAACAGAAGCCTTGGACACTAATCAATGGAAAAGCTGTTAAGTAAGCCCAAGAGAAAAGGGCAATGCTGAGACGACTTTCCTCTGTGAAGGTGTGAGGCAGACAGGGTTAAAAAGCATCTCTAAATTCAATCATCATCTGAAGGCTTTAATGTATACATACACCTTATGAATCAGTGATGAAGGTCAGATAGGGTGAAGGTCATTCCAAACATCAAGCACTTAATATTTAATGGCAGAATATTTCACCAATAGAATTCTTAGCTGTTTTCCTTTTATCCTTCTTAATGCTATAAATGTCTTATTTGATGGAATCCATGCATCTTGAGAGCTTGGGTGAAATTGTTCTTTCAGGTAGTTGTACTCTTTCAGAAGTACACTGGTAATAAGGTTAAATCTAGAACCCTTAAAGGCTCTTCGGTTGTCCCTCTGGGGGAGCTCTTAAAGGTTCTATGTGGTTCCTTTGCCCGGCTACAAACTCAGTAAGTCCTGTTTCTGTGCATTTTTAAAATAATGTATTAACTATATTTAAAACATCCAATCAAATCCATGCCAATTTGTATGCATACTACAACCAATCCTCTTTGCACAAGGACTGTTTTTGTGTTGAATTCAAAACAAGACTCTATTGAATCTTGGTTTTCCTCAGGTTAACCCAGTTGTTTGTAGAAGTGTTAATTTGTTCCTTGTCCCTGAGGAAGGATAATGGGGGCCCCAGTTTGCCTGGGCAGGTAAGTACTGAAATATGTGTTTATTTCACAATGACCTTGTTACCATCAGCTGGGCCAAATGACCCAGAGATTACAAGACACAGTCAACCAACATGGGATGTGGCTCTAAATAAGCACTACAGAACACTGAACGTTTGAATAAATGGTCATAAAAATAGCCATATCTAAAAAGTCAATGCCTGATTTTCCAAAACAGTGAGTAGAATAGTGTGGTGATCTTAACGTTTAATAGTGTGATCTTAAATCAATATATAACAGGCTAAATGCTGCAGCACAGAACAAATAAAGGAGTACTTCTGTCTCTGAAACCTCCGTCCAGCTTTAACAGTGTTTAGTGTGTGTGTGTGATGTTTGATAAGGTCTAATGTTCCCCTGACAAGTGTCCATGATTACAGCAGCAGGCGAATCTCAAATTCATCACACATCACACATCACACTGCCTTCGCCCACCTCTATCCTTCTCGTGCCCAGCATCCTGTCCTCTGAGTTTTCTTTTCCTTTTTTTAGACGAAAGGGATTGCAATCTTTTCTGAGATGGCGTAGCTTATTCAAACACTGATGCAGAAACCCGGTCTTTCTTCAGGAAGCTTTTAAAATGTAGATATACTGCTATCTGAGACATCTCTGAGCTTTTTTTCTTTTAGTATAGATACTTGTCAGGAACAAACAGAAACAAAAGCCTCTTATATAAGATCACATGGTTTTGTGCTTTTTAGTGTAACGTTAATCCCTTGAACTCCTGGATTATTATTCAGTCATTTATCTTAAAGCATGTTATTCAGTAGCTAATATGAATTATTCAGTAGCTAAAGGTATGTAGGAGTTAGAAATGTCTAGACCCACCAATTGTTCTTGTGAGTTTAAAGGGTTTTTAACATTTAACATAATGTATCAGTGACAATAAATATTTTAAAAAATTAACATTTAATGTACTTGTTGTTATATCTGAATCATTATTTTCCTGTCCTGGTCCTGAAATTCCCCTGCACTGCATATTACTGTTTCCTCTGCATTAACACAACTGAGTCAAATCAATTCACAATTAATCAATGCACTTAACAATCTTGGATTAATAATGGCCTTGACTTAATCACAAATTACTTTTAGGAATTCAAAATAGAATATGGCGTACTGTCTGCTGTCTGGCTTACGAACGAAATAACAACATGCCAACACTGTACCATCATAGAAAATACCTTGAAAACAGGTGGCGCACATACGTGTGTTCCTTTATTTAATGTATTGTCTTATTTTTCCCATGAAATCACACAAGTGACACTTTCATTTAACAGAGTTTGCATTTTACAATCATATTGAAAGCACCACCTTTTATATTTATCAACATACAAACAACAAGTGCACACTAGTTACTGCTGCTTAGTCCTAGAATGAATATAGCCACGACTATATAATGAGTACATGTCCTGCTTTAAAATGCGAAGATAAAAATCTTGCTGAAGAAATGACCATATAATTAACCTTGTGCTTATTAACCCACTTTTTTATAGGCTTTATGACCATAATAACATATACAGTATACATTTAATATGTATCAATAAACATTTCAGTTTATTCAATTAAATTAAATTCAGTTTAATTTGTAAAGAGCTATTAACAATAGACATTGCCACATAGCAGCTTTACAGAAATCTGGACATAGATCTAGATCCCTAAAGAGCAAGCCAGAGGTGACAGTGGCAAGGAAAAACTCCCTGAGACGACATGAGGAAGAAACCTAGAGAGGAACCAGACTCAAATGGGAACCCATCCTCTTCTGGGTGACACTAGACAGTGGGAATTTGATCATTACACTATACAGTTCTTCAGAAAAAAAAGACAAACAGTACTAAATGCGTTGAAAGGATACGGAATGTTTGGTAAGATCATATTGTGAATAGGAGTCCTGGGATGAGCATAGGACAGTCTTTTCAATCACAGCAACAGTTTTTAAGAAGTGTAAGTCTATGGTATTCAGGTAAGATTACTGAAGCAGGAGGTGAGTCACAAGTGCAGAAAGCTGAAGAAGCAGAAGTGGAGCATCAGGGACAATCAGGCAGGTCTGGCGGGCGAGACGAGCCATAGCAAGAGAAGTGTGTCAGGATCTGGAACCAGCATTACATTGGGCAGTAGGAGTGCATGTACAGCTAGATAGAGAGAACAGATTATTAAATATGGTAAGAGCGTGCAATGGCTAAAATGGTGTGTATTTTGAGTGCAAACGTTGCAAATGTTGTTGGCTGTTCAGTAGAGAGATCAGTGCTTAGCACTGTGTAAATGAGTTTCAGTGAGCTTGTTCTTATTGATCATTTGTGCATGTCGTTTTGGGGCAAAGTTTGGCAAAAACCCAACCAAGGCTGCCAGAAAGAAGACAATTAATTGCTTGAAATGTACACAAAACGTAGGCGGAGACTTGAGTTTCTGAGTTTGAATCCATTTGCAAGTGAGCTTCAGTGCTAGCTGGCATCAGAGAGGATGGAATAGAAAAACTTTGCTAACATGGTCTGTTTGCAGTGCCCTTAGTTCAGACTAGCAGTATTAGTTAGTTACAACACTAGTTTTACAAAGTACATAATAAATACACAATAAATGTGAATATTTTACCAAGTAAAATAAATGATAAGTGGTATGCTAGTGATTCAACAGGCGGTACAGGATGGAGGAGGGTTGATTGCGAGTGTTAGGTTAAGATTTAGGTCAGAGCTGTTCTAAACGCTTAGTGATCTCTTCTTCAAAATTAATCGAGGATGTAAATAAATCAGGTTGTGTAACAGTAATCCATTAAGATGCATTCTTAATATCTTAATCCCATATCAAAGATGTGCTCTGCCTTTTGTCAGTAGGCGTATGTATCGGCATATTTACCCTACCGTAATATTATGAATTGTGTTGCAGAGATGTATGACTCACCTCGCCTTTGTAGCAGAGTGGGAGCAGTGTTGCACACAGTTATATGTGGTGATTGACTGCTTTATTGACTAATAAAATTGCAATGCAGAAATTTGAAGTATAATTACGGTCACTGTTGTATTAGTTGGATAATAAGTGAGCACCTAGCAGTGGATTGATGATAGGTCAGCACAGCTGTTCTCTCTATAGTGGCAACATGGCATCATTTATGACTTTCTTAGGAAATTCAGTTATAAAAATATTCACACATTTCCTTACTTTTCATACCCAAAAACCTTTAAATCTGAGACAATCCTGATACTGCTTCCCCTTTTTAAAAGAACCTCCACTCATCTCCTACTTAGTAGAACTCATAACTCATCTACATTCTCAGAACTTTAGAACCCCATGGCATGAATGTCAGGCTTTAACAACAACTACATCCTTAACTATTTTGAATATCAACTGGTTCCACCTCTTACAGCTTCAGAAGCCCTTTGCTTACACAGCTGAAGAAGGACTTTTGTCCGAAACATCCTGTTTCTCTGCTGCAATTTTTACTACATTACCCCTACATTATTACGGAAGTACACTGCAGTTACTTCCTGTATTATTCTTTAGATAGATAGATAGATAGATAGATACACAACCAACCCACTTATACATATTTGCATCTTTTGCATGCTTTAAAATCGTATTATCGTAAAATCTTATACGTACATTCCTGCAAAGATTTTAAATGTTTAAATTCACATGCGCATTTCTCTCAGTTATGATTAATAAATAATAATATGTATGCATTTCACAGCTGACGTGTGAAAGAGGGAGAGGTTGGACTTTTCTGTCAGGACTTATGGCACTTTTATACCAACAACAACAGGACAACCCCTCAAGATACCCTTGTCCTCAAATTTCCTTTGTTTTCCATCAGGTACATTACACCTGACCTCTCTAAATGATTCATTCTTCCTTTATGAATCGTCTACTGTAGGTGGGTGGTAAATTCTTAATGGGATCAGTGATTAGCAGAATTACACATCTGTCATTTTGAGAACGTGGGCCATTCAGCTCTCCAGGATAACCTTATTAGAGTAAATTAGAAAAATAGATGAGATGCCAGATAAAATCATTGACAATAAACAGTAAATTGTTATTCACCGTTTTTTACACTTACATTTAATGTGTGCCACTGTATCAGTCATGATGATGTATTAATAGTTATTAAATGGAGACAAATAGAAATGCAGGCTATTTGAATCACAAAAAACTTATATAGAAAGCTGCTCAGGATAGCTTACATGATACACGTACATTATGCGCTGCTTCCACAGTTCTGTCCATGGTGGATTAAAGTGACTGTCATGCTACTGGCCAGCATAAAGTGGGAGGGACTGCAGAGATGGATGGTATTGGGATAATGCATGATTGGCTCTGTGACTAATGATCATGCTGAGTCAGAGTGACACAGTGGGAGAAACATGGAGTCAGGAAGTGATTATGGCAGGCAAAAAAATAAATGACAGCCTCTCTGACATCTCTCCCAGTGCCCAACGACATGAGACAGAGCGATGGGGAAAGCCACTCAGATAGAGCCTCACTACCTCACAGCCGCTATGAGCAATGTGCTACAGGATTTTTACAACTAGCACTGTGAACTCAGAGGCCTGTTATGTTTCTGACAGTTTGAAACCCCACACTCTACATGTTTGCATAATTGTGCATATTTTGCACGTACACCTATTTTTTATGCCTGTCCTTCTAAAATGGTTTAATGGCTTAATGCTTTCATGGACAGGGTCACATACAGTTCACAGGTTACTGCCTACGGGAAGGCCAATTTATCCCAGGTGAAAAACACCCTTGGTGTCTCATCTGTCAAGCTCCTTTCAAAATGTCAGTCTAGTTCTTCACTCAATCATTGCCTACAGCAGAGTTGTCCCACATGCCAGACTACCAAGCTTGCTCTCTGAATAAGAAGAGCTCCTTGGCTGTTTGACTTTCTAACTTCAGATTTATTCGAATGTAGCACTGAGTTATGCATTTCATTGTGAGCAGAGCTGATCGAGGGACATGATGGCTGCTTCTTATATTCAGATCTGGCACTTCACCTGGAAGAGCTCCCAGACATCTGGAGCATAACGCACATTCTGAATACCATCAAACAGCCACACGTCCTCCTCGGCCAATAGTGTCCCACTTCCCATGCCTTAATTTCCCTCTCGTACATTTCCATTTCCTAACAGATTTCCAATTTCCTTTTGATATCAGATTTCCACTTTCACTTGCATTCCATTGCATGACTTATTGTCAGCACTCATGTCTGCAGGTATTATCAGACATGGCAGCTTCTCAAGTCCCTGCCATTTATATTCCATCCAGAGAAATGTCACAGTGCAGCAGTGTCCCGTGGAGGCAGTTCACAGGTGGACAGATGGCCCAGAGACCTCAGCTGGGCTGCCGGCGCCGGGAATAGAAACGATCACAACCTGACCTGTGGAAGACCTGGATGGAGTTCAGAAGAGAAAGCAATAAAACTGCCACTGTCAATAGTCTATAATAATAATAATAACTTTATTTATGTAGTACATTTCATACGTATAAAATTCAGGGCTGTACAATATGTGCAGAAGAACAATACATGGCAAACAGGAAGACCAGTTAAGATAAACTAAAAGCGTGTATAATTAAATAATTAGGTATATTATGAATAAAAGACATTCAGTATGAAGTACACAAGTTAAAAAGGCAATAGTTTGTAAAATGATAAACAATAATTATTAAACATTAGTGTGATAAAAATTAGTGTGAACGCTAAGTTATAAAGGTGGGATTTGAGCTATATTTTAAAACAGGCAACCTGACAAATATCAAGAATTTTTGGAGCATAAAAAACTGGCATATCCAGTAAAGCAGCACTTGATGATCTTTAGGGTTTATTTGGAACCTCTTTTTTCTTAACATGAATGCAATAACAATAAATGGCTTAGACTTGCAGAAAATGTCAGCAAGAAGTAAGGAGTGACTGTGAGTATTGCGTGTAAGTATGCTGAATGTGAATGAGCTACACCTGAGTCTAATTAGTGCTAATGACAAACGAGACTTCAGGTGACTGAGACCTCTGGTGGACAGGTGAGGTATTACGTTATGTGTCTGGTGTGACAGCCCTTATGCAGAAACATATTAATGTAAATATGCTACTTTTATTTTTTTATGTTTTCCAATATGGTTATAGTGAAATGATTAAACATTAATGTTGCTGTAAAAATTGACTCTCATATGTCACAATTCTACAGTAAAAATATTGATCACGTCCTAGCGCTGATTATTACATTCATTAGGTTCACCTGAGAAACCGCATATTTAAACATTCACAGCTTCCAGAAAAACTTGCAAGTTCACCTACTGAGACAGGAGGAGACACGAGGAAATAAAAAAGAGAATATTAGATATAAAAGAGCAGTTAATGACAAAGATGAAAAGGAAATGAGGATGGGAGAGACAGGCAATAAGAAGAAGGTGGAAATCCATCATAATGTGCTAGTGTAGTCAGATCTTCTATGCAAGCACTTCTAAAAAAAGAAAAGAAATCTAATCTAATAATTTTTTTCTTACCTGCAGATTAAAGACAAGAACTCTGTGTCTTTTTCAAAGATGAAGACACCTCTGAGATTTCTGTTTGTAATTAGAGGCATATAATGGATCAGCAGCTCTGCTGGAGCATTAATGTGACACAACACAGGAAGCAATGAAGATTTATTGCTAAATTATGCATATCTGGATATGTGCATTTGCTTCGTTTTTCTTGCAGAACAATTCTCTGAATGCTTTTACTGTAACTATTTTATATAATGGTAATTACAAAACCATTCAGGATGAGAAAGCACTACACAATACACTACAACCACGATCCTATTTCTTCACTCCTGGAAACTCTAATCACATTTTCTCACAATGATATAAAGTGCAATAGTATAAAAATAGTGTTTAAAAAAAAAAGAAGGGCATTTCGCACAATATGAAAAGATTTTGTGTCCGCTGTCCATTTAAAATGGTTTATGGGGGTAATTGGTCATTTCAGTGTAATCAGAGTAAAACAGACGGAGTGTACGGATCCCCTGCTGAAAAACTATCATTTCAGTATGTAGTGAATACTTTTATTTGGTACATGGGTGTGATGGGTCCATCTTAACCTTTTTTACAGATGGGGTTCTACACAAAAAAGCCATTGGCACACCGCAGGGTTTCATTGACATTGCTAACATAAAGAGCATTCAAAATGATATTGGTAAGGGAGGTTTGTAATGGAATTGCTTACACTTTATATATTCATGATAGCAAATACTAAAATAATAATAATAATAATAATAATAATAATAATAATAATAGTGTTCCTCATATTCATATTCCATTAAAAAAAAAAGGATAAAATGTGATAAGGTGAAAATTCCTCACTAGCGAGAATTTTAGGTGCTGGCAGAAGAAGAGAAAAGAAAATATTTACAAAGAGCAGGACAGAGACAGAGGGAGAGAAGCTGAAATACTGACAGAAGAGACAGCTAAGACACAAAGAAACTGTATCCACTGAAGAGTACTTGGTCATTTTTCAAAACGTCTGAAAATGTCTCATAACTGTGTTTTTATAAGCATAAAGTGCATGAACAATTCATGTTGTCTACAACGAATGAGTAAAACCTGGACAAACCAATAACTCAGATGTGATGGATGACTATTTAAAAAAAAAATATTTTGGCAATTAAAACCTGTAGACTGCACATATCACAACTATTTTATTGTATACTATGTTTAAACACCTTCTGACACAGAAAAAATTGTATATGGGTAGATAGTAAACAGGGTTCAGTAGAAAGTACAGTAAAAAGTGTAGCAAAAATGCCTACTGCCTTAGGACAAACAGACGGATATTGTATTTTTATTTTTTACAGGTATTGCATTTTTAAGATCTATTGATAGAGTGCGAGAGAAGATTTAACTCATATGTTAGTCTAGAAATTAATTGTTGTATGTATACACACACATACAATACAATTAGTATAGATAAAGCACAATACATTTTTTAAAGCTTACAGTGTTACAAGTTGCTTTTGAGTACCTAACAAATGCTAGGGCAGAGCACACCAAATTCACACCAAATGGAAAATAGGTTTGTTTTATACACATTTGCACGTATTATGTATTAATTACAATGGGCTTGTTGAAATTGTTACAATGGGCAAGGTCACACCCTTATGCCCAGAAAAGATTGACATTTTAGGGTTTTATTTATTTCAAATGTTGCACTTACATCTTATTCCATAACGAGCTTCATTCATTAGCCTTCTATGGTTTTCAAAAATAGATTATTAAAAAGCTGCTTACAAAAAAAAAAGCTCATATATTGTTGTTCGTATGCCCTGCTGCAGAGGATCGGTTTTATCTGACTGATTTCATACAGTGGGAATTTTAAAGAAGGTCTTTGCAGAGCTGGGCCTCATGAGTAATTTTCACAATGTTTTCTAAAGTAAGGGAACTGAGAGTTTGCAGGAACACGAACCACTTTCCAATTAGACTTGCAGCCGCAGACAGAGTGTAGTTTTCTCTTTTGGCTCTCTCTCTTTTTTGGCTTTCCAT
>JAOUQW010000049.1:7115913-7132567 GCA_028565825.1 Olivaichthys viedmensis
AAATGCATGGAACAACTGCATTAAGTCTTCTGACTAATATACCGTCTCCAATGATCATATATGGACTTCACTCGCAGTAGACAGCATGAACCATATATGATCATTTGAGACTGTATATTAGTCAGAAGACTTAATGCATTTGTTCCATGCATTTAGTTTTTCAAAAATCTATTTCTTTATCTCTGGCTTTGGGAAACTGGAGACATTGTAATAGTTTTAAAGAAATATCCCCATAGATTCAATAAAATTGACCTGCTCTGCCATATTAAGACTGGAGAACTAGACAATATCTGAATAACCTCAGAGCACTACAAGTCACATGATCTCATGAGGGCTTATATTGTCACCATACTCACTGCCTCGGTCATGTATAACTCTGGGCACTGTTACGTAAATAACCTGTTAACTTTCACCATATCAATTTTGAATTTGCAAAGCGGGTGTTTTTCCCCCGCTTAATTCTCTTGGTAGTGTTTTGGTTGATCATACAGACAGCATGATCATAGGCTACAGTTTTCTACACATTTTGGTTTTCTGCTTCTAAATTGCAATTGTTAACCAATGCTGTATGTGTGCATAACACTTGCATGTACACAACTAATACTTTATACTTCTCTCTAGCATACAAGCAGCATACAATATTTAGCATGAACATTCTAATTCATTCTAACCAACACAGAAGGTACAGATTACATAATCTGAATATAATAAAATGAATTGCTACTGCTGTAGGAATCAAAGAAAACTAATAGAAATTCACTGACACCTCATTTTAGTTTGCCAACTATGATTACTAAGATTAGGTTCAACTATATTCAAAAATAACATTTCCATTGGGAGCTACGTAAGGGAAATAATCTTGTGTGATATAAGAACTATGCTGCAGTGGCATAGTGGAATTACAGTCAGATATTGTGAGTAAAAAATACTAGTATCCACCTTCTGATGTTTTTGAATTATGTAGAAATTCAATAATTCTATTATGCCGTATAAGAATAAATGTATGCAAATACTTTAAAAAAGATTTATCCAGCATTAGCATGTGCAAAATGGAGAATCAAATATGACTCCTTATTAAAACCGTAAAGCACTGTAGTTATGTGGCACTGGTAGCAGAGGGGTGCGGTGATGCATTTATGTTAACTCTAAGATGATGCCAGCAGTGTGGGTGGATTTGGACTGTGGCAGAAGATCTGAAGCTGCATCCGCTGAGATCCCAAGTTTTCTGTTTCACAGCACCGTGATGTAATTGGCATTTGTGTCACAAATCCGCTGTAGGACCTTCAGTCTGTTTCTCACCAATGTTTTAGATTTACATAATTTAAAAGTTCAAATTAAATTCTAAAACAGTTTGGCATTCACTTAAAATATATAATCATCCCTGTTTTATATTATAAAAGTGTGGAGGAATAAAAAAATGTCTATTATATAAGGCAATCATCTGCTCCGTTAAATGTCTGCATTCTGCAGTGCAGATCTTTGCCTGTACCCCTGGGAATGAAACTACCAAGATTTTCCCCTTTGTCTCTAATACTGAGGCTTATGAAGCATGTTGATTTGCTTTTAAATTTCATTGTGTCTTAAAACAATATTTCTCAGGTTATTGCTTTTACACAAGCCAAATCTTCTTCCAGTCCAAACACGTCTAATCTGATGTAAAATTATTTGCATGGCCATGTTACATAATCTAGTTAATGACTCAGACTGAGTTTCACAATGAGATGATTTAGCTGTCATGTGGAGCACAGGAACGCTATGGATGGTAATAGATTTTTGCTACAATGCTACAATGGCTGTACAACTACATTTTAATCAGCAAAATGTAACTGGTGAATTGTACAAAAAAGAAAAATGATCATTAGCAATCTTCTACGGGTTAGGCCTACTTGGGAAAATTCTTGGGAAAATAAAGAACACATTAATATGTTCATCTACAATAATGTAGTGTAAATGTGTGTACACTGGTTCAAGGGTTCTTTGGATAGTTAAGGGTTCTTAGCTTCCTAAAAGGGTTTATTCCTGGAACTCTTCCTGATAGAGAAACACTCTGTTGTAGGGTTCTATATAGAACCTTTAAGGCTTTCCCTAGACAAACAAACCGAAGAACCCTTAACCTTTTTTTCTAAGAGTGTAATTCTTTTTTTTCACAGAATGATATCCATCAGCTATAAGATATATTTATTTAACATACTCATAATAACTGAATAGACATTTAGACTATTAGTATTTCTAAGCAATTTTAAAGAGTGACTTTTAAAGTGATAATTACTAGATATTTATAATCACCATTCAGTTACTTTTCCACAAATGTTTACTTTACACAAAACTACAGTAGCGTGATTATGTGCTAATATTTTAATTTATAATAATTTAGATTTTCCCATGTAGTTGGTGCCTTCTACACATCAGAAACACTGACTGCATAAGTAAATGCTTTGATGTGCATTCATGAGCAAATTTGGTTGATTTTTTGAAAAGTATCGCATTTGGTTTATATCAATTTGCAAATGAGCATAGGATGACCTGTAAAGAGAATCCACCTGCATTTCAACAAGAACTGTACATTCAACATCAATTTAAAGCGAAAAAAAACAAAGAATAAAAAATGCATTACATAATCTCTTACTGCTTAAACTTTAAAACATTATATATTATGATACAATTCTAACCCCACCAATTAAAGAACAGCATTGCAATATTCTGCTGGTGACCTTTTTATTGAAATTTCAACTGAATAATAAGCTGGGTGGTCAAGGGGTTATTCATCTTATAGCATATTATTCAGTAACTACAGTGAAACTAATGGGAAAGACATATATGTAGTTACCAGAATGAGGAACGCAAGTCTGGACCTGCCGATCGGTCCTGGGAGTGGGGTTACAGAAATCAGTCAGGGGTGTTTGGAAGGTCACAGCACTGCTGAGTTTACTATTCTACCTCATTTAACACACCTGATTGAACTCATCAGCTAATTACCAAGGCCTTCATGGGCTGAATATGGTGTTTGAGGCGGGAAACACAAATCTCTGTATGGCTGTGATCCTCCTGCCCTAAGTGAATTTTCCACAGGACCATCTTCAGACCCTCATTACCCTCCCCACCTGCTCTGCTCTCTCTTCCTCATGTCGAAATGATGCCTGACAAATGGTCTGTGGATGCTGGGAATAATTCATGAACCATAAATTGGCAAAGATACTTCCCTATAGTGGTGGTTATTTCATGCCAGTTTTTCCCTCGCCTCCTCCTGTGCGGAAAATGAAAGAGCGGCTTCAACCTGCAGGTCCAGCGTTGTGACCATGTGCCCACAGCGTTCAGCTTTCTGAGGGCACACCGCTGTTCTTGTTCAGCCATGCATGGCATATAAGTGATGTTCATTATCATACCGGATCAATGAGCTCCATCAGGATGAAGACACGGTAGGAGGCCCTGTGAGGTGGCCTGAAAAGTCTTTCAGTACAGAATGGGATCTAAAGCATTTTGTGCTTTGAATAACATACTGATTTATATTCAGTATGTAATGTTTTCTTATGTCTTGTAGTGTCTTTGACCAAACACAAAACATTTTCATGTTTTTTAAATATGGTTTAGAAAAAAAGAAAAGAAAAGTTAAATACCAGAATTAAAGCTTTCATTACCGAAATGTCCAAAATGGTGCCCTACTCCTTCTTCCCTACTAACTGCAAAGTGCATTATGGCTCCTTTGCAACCCTTGGACTACCCATAGGTACAAAAGCCACACCCTATTCACCATGTAGTACACAAGTTAGAGAGTTTTGCCATTTTGCAGTCATGCCCCAAAGCATCGTGGAGAATATGCAGTGCACTCGTGAAATCCCAATAGGTTAGCGTTCTACTGATGTAACTTAGCAGGTACAGAGTACCCATAATGCATTTTGTCATTTGTAGGGAATAGGGTGCCATTTCAGATACATTTCCACTGGGTTGTGTTATAGTGTTATAAAACAAAATCACATAGCTAAAGAAAGCCAAAACATTCTTTACATCGAACTCAATAATCAAAATCAAAGATGATGGTCTAAGGCTTTAACCTTTAGGAAGAATAACAAACAAATAGCTTGAAGTCTTAATTCATATTTTATTTATTCATTTGATTTTTCAAAACTATTTTTTTTTATAATAAATCTTCACTTTGAGGTCATTAAAGAATTGTCACAATAAAAACAAAAGAAGGTATCATAGAAAAAATTGTACACAAATAAAAACACAAAAAACAAACAAAAAAAAATCAAACATTTTATTCTGAAGTTATATGTATTTTGTACCTCTTGTGCATTCAGTGTAGTACAAGATACCAAAGAGGAGTGTTCACAAACAATACATTTTTAGTTCGCGTAGAGATTTGTGTCTTCTGGCTGAGATGTTTTGATATACATATTTTGGGATCTAGTTCACTGTCATTTTTAACTTCATGATGTCGTCTCGTATTAGATCCATGTCCTAATGACCATGCATAATTAGTTTGGTCACTGAGAAGAGCAAAATGATATTGCTTCAACTGTTCCAATCATTTCATTTTTCCATGTCATGGTTTGCTTTTCCCCCAAACCCAAACCTGTGTTCGTGTCTTTGTATGTTGACACACAAGGAGTAATTGCGAAAATAAAAGTACAATGGCAGAAATAAAATACTGGCATTGAAGATGCACATAAAGGAGGGAAAAAAAAGAAAAAAGTTCATAGCTAATGGCAGAAACGGTTCTATCTCTATAGCAACACATTAACATTTAGTTTTTCTGTTTTTAATCATTTTCCCAGTTGCTTTTACTAGAAAATGTTTGAAGAGCAGGTATACTGTAGTTGGCATCATCTATATAACAGGCTATAAAACACCACTTCAGCCACAGTCCAGAGAGCACACATAGATAGTCTTTGCACCGTATATAAACATATGTAATAAGATACTTCACGTGCATGGAGTATTTCTCAAACTATCCCCTAACAGCCCCGCTATGCTTTACCATTCTTTACCTTAATCATCAGCATCACCACCGCACCGGTGTTGTCATATTCATGACAAACATATAAACAAAAGAAGCAACCATCGATTTTACACTTCGCTGGATCATATGGCCTCCACAGTCCTCTTTGACCCCAAGGCATTTATCCACAATATTAATTTATGTTTGGATCCTTTTCTGATCTTCAGCTTGTTTCAGTCTCCAGCTGGCCAACACTACCATTAGAAAAGACGGGGCAAATACTTTGGCTGATTGAACAATCATACAGTAGGTAGCTTCTCAATGTGATAAGTCTCTTGTTCCTTTTCCTCTCTTTTCTCTTTTAGTGAATGTCTTTTTAATTTTCCAGACGTTCATGGAGTTTCTGCATGTAGAAGGCGTGTCCCAGTAACACATACACAGGCAACATAATATGAAACACAGTAAGACCTCAGTTCTGACTGGTGGCCATGTCTTTGAGAGATTCACCCTAACATATGGGGGTGTACTGTCTTGTCCCTGTCCAGAGGATTGATTTAGAAGGTTCCTTCCATTCTCACTCAATTCCTTTTGTACACACGCTCGGATTTGTATAGTTCTTGTGTGCTTGAGTTTAAAGTATATGTTCTTATTGTTAGTAACAGTATATCTTTGTCTCAGTTAAAACTAAGACTGTGCTTTTTTTCCTCTTAATTACTATACACAGGGTTGGTGTCACCTCCCTCTCGCCCGTGAGTTTCTGAACACGGGAACCGGGAGCCGGGAGGGAAAATGTCTGTGGGATCAGACGTAGTACTCTTTGTCCTTGTTCTTTTTATTCTTGCTGGAGATCTTGGCCACGCCGATGGGCTTCTCTTTGACAGCAGCTCCGTTGGGCTGCGTGGCTGAGTTACTGATGTAGTTGCGGCTCTCGTCCACGTGGTAAGAGCCCTCGTCGCGGTTGCGGTATTTGTACATGGCGTAGAGGAGGATGAGTATGCAGAGGGCGGCAGCTGCTACGATGCCCACCACCATGCCTGTGGTGCTGCTGGACTCGCGGATCACCTCCGGGCTCGGGTAACCCTTCGCTTCCGGCAGGGGAGGGTGTGCTGTAGATACAGAGAAAGAAAGAGTGAGATTGTTCATTATAGACATCAATCTATCTGCTTTCTAATAGAAACCTTTCTCATTGATTAGCCTAGCATGGTTATTATTTATCATATTATTTACAAATATTTACTTGCAAATACAGTTAATTAGTAATAAGCCCTTGATTATAGGCACGAGAGCTTATTGGGAAATGCTGAACAGACTGAAAGAGGAGAAGAACAAGGCAGAAGAAACATGAAGAAAATCAATCCTTGAGAAATGGATTTGACTTCTTGGCACAGTTGGCTAGACTGATAACTCCCTTAAGTGATTTGTAGCATATACAGTACATCAGAAAATCCATGATAACATAACAGCATGTGCATCTACAAGGCGTTGGCCCTTTGCCTGCTTTCACCTTGCAGCTTTAATGCAATCTCCTCATCACACTAAATCTAGCAGGCCATAAAGTGCCCCTTGTTATTGGCTGATGCACTAACATCGAGTGATTAAATTGGATGTGCCAGACATGTTTTATTTCTGCCGACCACTGAGTGAGCTTCATTTACTCGCTGTTTATTTCCAACCTGAGAGATGGTTATCTGTTTTGTGATTGATGCTATGATTTGCTTTAAGTCACATTGAGAGGGGGCAGTAATTTGGCATCTGCATGGCTGCAGGCAGGACATAAAACCCGTAGTGAAATGACACCTAAAACGAGCAACTCTCCTTACTGTCGCTGAGTCAACTGTAGCCCGCAGGTGTGGAAAATACGATGATGATAAATGCGGCCGAAGAACAGATCAGGCTTTTGGCCCATGCATTGGGTAATAAAGTGAGCACAACACGATGCTGAAAAACAACAGGAATCTAATTCCTGCTTACATTATTGTTTAGTTCTATTTCTGTTCCAACCATAATAGTCTCTTTTGTTCTTATTCATATTATTCAGTAAACTATTTTATTTTTTATATTGTATCTAAACATCTTTGGAATTTTTAAAGTCTTGCCTTAGGAGGGAATTTTCATTATTTCTAAGACAATGGCGTTGTAAGCATAACTGCATGGGTCACTTGCAGCTTGCATTGAGCTGCTGAGGCAAGCCAGTCGCCGTTAACCTTTATTTTCTAATTGCTTGTCGAAAGCAGTTGACTGCATTAGCATGTAACCACACTGCTGGTAGATTTGGAAAATGTGTTCAGCTGTGCTCAATGGCCTTTTCCAAATCTCTGTTCTCTGCATCAAACATCGACTACCATATGCAAAACACAAACACATATCAAACCAAATAATTGATTTTGAATGAAAGTTAATTGAGAAAAGAAAAAAAAAGCAAGCAGTGAATGGGTGATTTTTAAATCAAAATGAATATTATCAAACAAAACAGACTTAGACTCTTAAACTATGGAATCCTCAAGAGTTCAAGATTTAAGAGTGTACAGGTTCTACATTATCTGCATAGTTGTATTAGGGGCTACATAATATGAAATGCTTTTCATGGTACCTTTTACTCTGATAAATGGTTATTGCATTAGCGTTGCCCGAATGTGTTAAGGAACACATTAATGACCAGCCAATTTCTCAGACGTGGTCTAAGAAGCGTGTATTTTGTCTCCACCTGAATTGCACAGGTCAAGCATGTTAAATACGCACTTTAAAAGGTTATTTCTTTGTGAAAGAGCTCTTTATTTTTTTGCTAAATGGTGTGCATTTACTCTCCAACATTGGCCTTACTAAGACTATTTCAAACGTTTGACTAATTCACAAGTCAAAGCCGATTAGTCAAATGCCAAATAATTAGGTTACATCAGGAAAGAGAGTTTGGAATGAAATGACTGATGATTAACCACCATACACAGCTGATTTTTAAATTCACTTTAACTAAATGTATAGCTTCAAAAAGTGACTTTTTAATAATGTAAAAATGAGCTACAGCAAAATAAAGACACATGGACAGCAATAATAAAAAAGAAAGATGACTAACCTAACCCACCTGAGGTTGGGTCACATGGGTCGATATCCTCATCATCGGTAGGACATTCAGCTGAAGCTACCAACAGATCATCCTGGAGTAGAGAGAGAGTGAGAGATAGTGTGTGTGAGAGAGAGAGGGGTCTACATTATTGAAATGTTTATTTCCAACATTAAGCTTTTGTTAGGTGTCTGTCTCATCTGATGTTGTGTTCATGAGACAGAGAAAAGGAGATAGAGACAGAGACACAGAGGAATTTAGACTACTTTTGCTGTGTGAACAATCAAAATATCAGGGGTAGGAGAGAGATGTGATGCTCTATATTCTCTGTATATAGTCACAGGCCTGGCACTGACACTGTTAGTAAGTCCACACATTAGCCTCAGAGGCAAAACACATCCATTCAATTGTGACCTTCATCACGTAAGTATAGCATGTACTCTTTTTGCTGGAAAACACTACAGAATTAAGTGCGAATTGTTATGAATTTTCAAGCGTAAGACCATGTTGATATCAGTATATTAAATTATGGTAATCTAGAACTGCACTTTAAGGCTGTATAAAATCAGAACAGCATTACCATACAGAAGTATATACATAAATGGTAGCAATATACACTTTAGATTTTTGTCTGAAAATCATGCAAAATACATAAAATCTTATCCCTTTCTGGAAACCAGTCACACCAAAAGTGTGGAACAAAGCCATATACAACAAACCTTTAGTAATATTCTCTTCAAACATAGCAGCACTACTCACAAACACGCATGCTAACAAACAACAATTAATGAAATCTTGCCTCTGTTCCGGTAATAGTCCCGAAAGGAAAGAAATCCATGCTCAGATCTTTCTGTCTGAACGTAAACGATGGAATCCCACTGCCGATTATCAGCCCAGAAATCAACTTTGATGATTGCTCTTGATTGCAAATCTGATCTGCTCTGCGCGGAAAACGCTACATTCTCCTCTGTTCTCCAGCACAAATCTGACGATGTGAAGTGGTGGCATCCATTTGGCGCCAGCATTCACACCTCTTTGATTAGCCCTATGTGTATTTGACGCCAGCTGGCGCATGACTGTCTGTGTGTGAGTTGTCAGAAAGGCAGAGATGGATATAACATTGATCTGCCTCTATGTAGTCAAGTACACACACACACACAAACACACACACACACACACACATTACCCACACACACACACACTACACACACACACACACACACATTACCCACACACACACACATTACCCACACACACTACCCAAAGGCATCAGGGCAGTGCCCACGCCAGTCAGGACATCTCATCGCCATCACAGGCTTCCACACAAACAATGGAGAGAGAAAGAGAGAGAGAGAGAGAGAGAGAGAGAGAGAGAGATGGAAGGTGGGAGTGCCCCCTGCACAGTTGTATCAGTGTAGTTGCCATAACCACACGGTTGCCATTTTCCTCACAGCAATATCTCTTCAACTCCCAACTCTCAAACGCCTTGCAAGTAGGTCAGCGCGGGTGAATAATTTAGGTCCCTAGTGCTGGGGCACTGGGCAGAGAGCAGGGGGAAGACAGAGACTATAGCTGCACTCAGGCAATTTAATTCAACTTAGCTCACTTTAATGGCAGGACACATAACAGTACATTGGTATTAACAAAGCTTAGGCTACTAATGTTAGGAATATTAAAGACTAATGAAATATGAGAGCTATGACTAATGAACCAACTGCTTATGAGACTGAACATACGACTTATAGTCTGTATAGTATATAAGTCCTGTATGCCTGTATATGTGTGTGTGGGTGTGTGTTTGTTTGTGTGTGTGTGTAAAGGAGAGAGAGAGAGAAAGTGTAAATTTGAGTCCCTTTTGAATCTGGTTTCTTTCAAGGTTTCTTACTTATGCTGTCTCAGGGAGTTTTTCCTTGCATCTGGCTCGCTCATTAAGGATCTAGATCTACATCCGGATTTCTGGAAAGCTGTTTTGTGACAATGTTTGGTCAAAAAACGCTACACAAATAAAATTGAATTGAATTGTGTGGGAAGGCATCCTGGGAGCCTGGGGCCAATCAGTGAGTATGTTTACATGCACACTAATAAAGCGATCATTATCTGTTTTCAGAGGTTACCAGGTTATTCAACTGGTCATATAAAACAGCATACTGCAATATCTTATATTGGATTAAAGCCATTGTCAGATTTCAAGAAATCCAGTAAAGACCCCTAGATTTTAAAGTGTGCTCATGTCATGTCTCAATTACGGTAATTACGTAATGAAGGCTTGGGGACTCTACTCTGAGCTGTTCCTCTCCTTGGACTCAGAAATAAGTGATTTCTGTGAAAACACACACACCACCTTAACGTCTTTTATACAAAAAGCTAAACTGTACTATTTATTATGCGGCCAATACTAGAAAATTATAAAAATGTATAGTTAAATTCTGACATGACACTCCTTACTACTTTAACTGTGGAACGTGCTGCCATTTTTCTCGGTCGAGTTTGTTTGGAACGTGACGTCGGAGCTTCCAGAAAATCCAGAATTCCCGAAATATTATGGATTCAAAGCTCGTAATTACCAGAATTCCAAAATGACATGAACGCACTGGATCAATAACTGGGCTATTCAGCGCACGTACACTGTTAATCTGATATCTTTCATTTTTGTACATAACAAACACACAGAGAAGAGCCACCCCAGAGGCAGAAAATAACTTGGCAGTCAAGCAACTCCATGTGACAAAGTGTGGCTGGAAGTTTGATTGTTATGTCCTTCTTCTTTGTTAGGTTTATTGCCGTAAACGTCATACGTCATGTATTTTGAAAGGAATCTGATTGTTTGCTGACACATATAGACCCAGAGTTTTCTTAATATCAGATCACTTAATTGTATGTAAACGCGTGCATTGAATTATTACCAAAATCTGATTTTTTGCAGTTAGCATGTTATTTTGAGCATGTAAATGCACTCAGTGAACTTATCCATGCTGTTATAACACAAATGCATGCCATAGGTATTTCTCTCTTGCTTTTTTCTTTCCCATCAGAAGTGAAGTGTCTCGGCAAAGTGTCAGGACTAAAATCAGACTCCTTAGATGTGGTGTTACACAAGCAGTGAGCATGAGGCTCCATAAAAGTCAAATATGACTAAGACTGAGCTCTCAGCCTCCATCTGCTGTGGTGTAGAATCCTCCTCTGCCTACTCAACAGCTGTGCAAAGTTGGACATGGGGACAGGGAGGCAGAAAGTGGGTTTGGGTGAGAAGATAGTTTGCTCTAACTTAATAACTACAGGGGAGTGCAGTATCTTCAGGGCATGTTATCAGAGCATTTATGTGGAGGATCCTCTTTCTATTTTTCTCTGTATTTTTTTTTTGTATTTAATTACTGTGCAGCCCAGGCCTGGCATGCTGCCAAATGGATGGGAAAAGAATGTGGGCCATAGAGTGGTGGAACATGGCGAAAGGGAAAAGCAAAAGCTCAGCTCACCTACGGACATACTGAGAACCTGCTGTGCACTAATTAGCTTTGAACTACTTAGAAAGCTCCACCTCTGCTCATCCTCTCCAATTCGCCACCAGCTGCCAGAGAGAGCCACAGTTCAAAAGAAAGAGCCAAAGGGAAAGGAGCTGACACCAGCTCAACAAACACTCGAACCCCTCTGTGTTCTCCTGAGTCCTAAACCCAATCGCACTACCGCCAGGCCCTGAATTTAACACCCACCGCCAAGCAGGTCAGTCAAAAAGAGCACTATTTCAAACCAGCTCCATCCATTTGCCACTAATAGACATCACACCCTTGTCTCCCTTTTATAGCCCTTGTTTCAGCTTTATAATAATCCCTTCCTCAAAAACCCAATCTATATTTCACAGCCTGCTGTCGGAGTGCCATCTTCTGTACCTCATATTCCGAGCTCATCCTTAACTGACTCTTTTTCTCTCCTCGGTAGACGGTTCGAACGCTCCACTTCCATCCTCACTATCTTCAACACAGACTACCGTTTGTTTCTGTTACCATGGAGATGCAGACAATAGGGCCGTTACAAATGGCGGAAAATAAAATAAATAAAAACTCTGTGGCTCAGCTGGGACCTACAAAGCCAAGCATCGATTTCTTTTTCTGCTTTTTCTTGGGCGAGAGTGGGAGAGAGACGGGGTAGAGTTAGAACATCAAAGTCCGTAAGCTTTGCTTAGCTCCATACTAATGAGACGTGAATATTCATGTAGCTGTCCTGGCGCTAAATACAGCTGGGTTCTGGTCTCATCTCTCACCTCAGAGAACGGTGTGTTTTAATATTACTGAAAGCTCGCACACACAGAATAAGAGATGTGTTCGGAGGCACTGCAGTGTTTCTTCCTCTCCTCACACAGCCGGTTCCTCCAATAGAAATGACAACCAAAGATCAGCAAACAGAAAATAGATGTAAACGAAAGGAGTGGGGACATTGAAAGACTTTTGCTTCTTTATTACAAGGAAGTTATGCCTTTACGAACTACTAGCGATGGCGATTCAGCTCCTCACACTAAAACCGAAGGAATAAAAGATGAAGTGCTGACTTCTGTGCTTGTTTTGTGTTCTGCTCTTTCTCCACATGAAATGCAGGATTCAGAAATATTGTAATATAGTAATGGAGAGTCTGAAGTTTCACCGAAGGGTGAAAAACAAGATGGCTGCCTGAGAATGAGTGTGATTGCACATGATCACAGCTGGTTGTTCAGAGGGAACCAATGACGATCAGTTCTACTCTCATACACACTCGCACTGACTCGCTTCATGAATAAATTAAATGTTGGCTGAAAATACAGCTGGAAATATCCTCTTCTAGTTTTTAGTAATATGGTTGAAGGAAATTAAGGACTTCCTATACATGTTTGAACAAGAAAGTCCAATTTAATTTGGGTTCAAATAGCAAAAGAAAAGTCTGAACAGAATAGAATTGTATTGGTGAGAATTTCCAGACTGATCAGAGACCATAGGAGCATCATGACACCCTCAATGAAGGGCTGTAGAAACTCCAGAAACTCTACCGTAGCCTCATTCCCTAAATCCACTTCTGGCTAAAAGAAGAAAGCTAGAGCTGTGAAGGGAAGTTGGATTTTATGACCTCAGGATGTGAAGGCATATTTACACTGCATTCCTATGGGACAAACTTCCGTTGCCATGGATGCTGGCTTGCTCGTCACACACTCAGGATAATGGAAAGATGGTGGAAAGATGGTGGAGGTGCATCTTAAGCTGTAAAAGCAGGCTCTTACTGTCTTTAATATAAGAGTAGAAGAGTGCGAACTGGAATAGAAAGGGAAAGCTGTAGAAAGGATGAAGTGGTGGATAAACTAGAGACAGTGGCATGCAGTGGAGGAAGTTGGATGAAAAACAGAAGCAGAAAACAGTCTACAGAAAGCAACGCACGCCTTGAGAGGAGAAACCAGTGCTGATGCTTTTGGAAAACAGAAACAACACCAACGATTGTTGTTCCCTTGCAAAGCATTGCAACTTTTCCTCACGTCCTCTCTCCTCCTCCTTCTTCTCATCTTTCTTTTAGCACAGAGAAAGCGGTGCAGACAAAAGCTGCATGCCTCTTCCCACTGCATGAAAATGAGAATAATAAAGCCTCTGCATGCGAAGATGGCTAGATGGGTGAACGACCGTGAGAAAGAGAAACTACCTGGGATGAGGAACAATGCCATCTCGCATCCATAGCAGCCTGGCTACTCTGCCTGCTTCCTTTACACAGCTGATGCCTTTTTTTTTCTTTTAGGTAAGAGTTTGTCCTGGCTTTTCTTATTCTCTTTCTCTTTTTCTCGCCTCCTGTTGTCTCTGCTCCTAAAGCAACACGCGTAAAGCCGGTCCGCTCAGTGAGATCAATAATGATGCCTGGAGTAGTCCTACTCTGGTAGGGAGATGAAGAAGATAAATTGTCTGCGCATCAGGAGAGCCTATCAGTGCCTTCTACAGAGTACGAGAGAGAGAGAGAGAGAGAGTGAGCGTGAGTGAGAGAGGCAAGTGGAGCAGCAGAAGAAGAGAGAAAACGAGAAAGAGAGTGATATGCACAGAGAGAGAAGGGGTAAGAGAGCGAGAGAGATGGGAAAAGATGGTAAGACTGTGAGCGGTCTGTCTGGATCACCTGACTAACTTTGGCCAATCAGGAACCCCGCTGAGCCTGAGGTTACTAAGGGTTGGTTACTAAGACTGTTTTCTATATTTTCTTTTTATAGAACTGTTTATGTGAGGTTGGTTCCCATGCCATCAAACGCCACAGGGACACAACCCACAATCTGATCTCAAACATTATATACCCTTAAAATAAGCTTCCACAGCGAAGGCATTAGCCTGGTAGCAGTGTTACACAACACACACAGAGATGTATAGGCGAATGAACACATAGGATGCTCACTGCAGTAATAGCTCCCTCACACTCTCTCACTCTCTTTATTGCTTCATTTAAAGCAGGGTCTCTCCATCTGGGACTATCCCTATCCCCCAGCAATATTAACCACCATAAAAACAGAATATGCACCCTTTACCTGAAATTTCAGTGTAACCAGAGAATGTTAACACTCCAACACACACCCATATACACACAGTAGAAGCTCTTTTATTTTGTCTCTGTGTTTTTTTTCACCACACGGCTCGCCTCATGGGACTCAATTGGTCTGCCCTGACTGGAGAATTCAAACACAGTGACAAAGTATGGCATAGTGCCATCTATACTGTTAGTGCATTCGGGTAGGGACTAACAAATAGGCCAATGAAAATACCATTTTTACATTTTATTTGACATGTTATTCATGTGGCAGACTTAGAAACGAGACAGGATACAATCCAACTCAATCAATGTACCAGGATGTAATTATGGGATGACAGAGTGAGTAAAGATTTCACCAGGCAACATGAAACAACTCTCTATGTAGGAACAAGCTGGTAACACTGCCCAAGAGGAGGTGCTGAAAATCACTTCCCAGACCGAACAGAGATGCAGAGAGTGAAATAGAGAGACAGAGAGACATGGAGAGAGACAGATAGAGATAGAGAGAGCGAAAGAGGGAGATAGGCACTCTCGTTTCATTAACCCACTTACTGCCAGCTCAAACACTGATATTGATTAGCTGATTTCAGCAGTCAGATGAAGCCCTGGGACAATAGTGCATTGTAGGAAGAAAAAAAACAGGATCCATTAAATGGACAAGACCTGAGGAGTGCTGGAGTGCAGGCTGTTTAGCCCGGCTGGTTAAGGATTTATGCACAGGGTTGTGTTATTCTCAGCTTTCTTCTCATGATGCAATGGCAGGAAACTGTCTGGACCCTTCATAGGCGACAGTCTTGTGACACTAAACTGCTGTTAAATTTGGATCCCACTGAGTCTCATACAGATGCACTCTGAAGCAAAAGTCTCACACACAGATGTTCCTTGTTACCTCTAAAAGATGAGGTTGAAAGGCTTTAAAGTCAAAGTATCATTATATATGATCATCAGAGATTTATTGAAAAAACATTTCCATAATCACAATGAATTTCCACATTGTATCACACACTCTAAGAATACAAAGGGTTCTTTGTATAGTTAAGGGATCTTAGCTTCCTAAAGAGGTTCTAGCTCTGACTGATAGAAAATTAGTCTGCTGTATGGTTATACATAGAACTTTTAAGAGGTTCCCCAGAATGACAAACCGAAGAACTTCTAGGTTTAGAGTGCAAGCTCCTAGAATAGTGAATACAGTATATGCACAATGATAGGAGAGAGCCTGGAACTGTATATGTGCTCAGGCAGCCGCTCCCTGCTCATATCTCAGATCTTCAGCTCTAAAAAATATCCTGGTATGTTTAATGCCATGCATTATGGCTCATCCAGAGTGTCCTCCTTTATTATTTAAAGCTTAGCACGTAGCTCGACACTCCTAATGCAGCGAGGCATCCCATTATAATAAACACATTTCTCTAGTCTGATCATTTCTAAAGAAATGCACATCCACAGATAGAGAGATCTGTTTAATGGATAATGTGCCATAGGCATAAAAAAGATGATCCATTTGAGATTTGCAGAGAGAGATAGCGAAAGAGAGGACGAGATAAGGCAGTATAAAGAGAATAAGGAGAGTGAAAACAAGGAAGAAAAGAAATAAGAAACAACCATGATAAAACAGAGCTACACATCCAGAGCTCAGTTATACTGAACTCAACTCACAAAGAGAGTCAGCCTCTGATAGAAATATTAAACATATCATCTGCCACTCAAATGCAAATACTGGGGCGGTACAATGTGTTTTTTGTTTTTATTCTAAAAGTGTTTTCTTCCTTTGAGAAGAATTGTTTGTTTGTGCTTTTTGAACATAGAGCTAAATAGAGCACAATGTCCCTATGTCTTATGGATTTTCTTACCCTCTTGAAGGGTAAAAGCCACACTATTTGTGACTAATTTTAGCTTACTCTGATCCACTCTATTCAAAATGAAAGATGATGTGTCTTTGATAAAAAGGTTGAAGACAGTAAATAGAAAAACGCTATCAATATATGCATATACACACACACATATACTGGGTAGGGCCTCCCTTTGTAGCCCATCCGCCTCAAGGTTCGACACATTGTGCATTCTGAGATACTTTTCTGCTCACCACAATTGTACAGAGTGGTTATCTGAGTTACCGTAGCCTTTCTGTCAGCTCCAACCAGTCTGGC
>JAOUQW010000049.1:7159521-7183488 GCA_028565825.1 Olivaichthys viedmensis
CTGTAGAATAAGTCTGTAATGTAATGAAACGTGGAGAAGGTGAAAGGGGTGTGCAGACTTTCCGGCTTGACTGTAGACTTTCACTTCTACGCTGATGATGTACAATTATATTTATCAGTTCGGCCAGATTTAGCAGCGCAGATACACAAAATGGAAAACTGTGTAAAAGACATAAAGGCTTGGATGAATAGAGAAACTTCCTTCTCCTAAATTCTGATAAAACAGAAATACTGATGTTGGGTACCAAGTCTGCCCCCAATAAGGTCACTGATTTCACCCTAGAGCTTGATGGTTATTTCAAAAGCTACAATTAAGGACCTTGGTGTTACCCTAGATGCTGGTTTATCATTTGATTCCCATGTAAGTACCATCTCACCATCAGGAAAATCCGAGCACATTACCCCGGTTCTATTCAAGCTACATCGGCTGCCTATTAAGTTCCACATAGACTACAAAGTCCTGCTTATGGCATTTAAAGCTCTAAATGGTTTAACTCCGGCGTATCTTGCTGATCTTCTGAAACAGTATAGCCCATCACGAGCCCTTCGCTCAGCTGAGGCAGGCCTACTGTTAATCCCAAGGATCCCTCGCAGCTCAGCTGGTGGAAGATGTTTTTCTTAAATCGCCTCTAAACTCTGGAATAGTGCTCAATAGGTGTCCAGATTAAAATGTATTTAATTTAGCCTATTCTTAGTACCTTATCACCTTTGGAATAGTATAACGTATGATGTCTAGTAACAATAGGTAGAATAACCAGTGTTAACTATGTTAAAATATGTCTGGAGTACATTTAAGTTTATAAGATGAGGGAACAATTGGGGATCATTTTAATATATTTGATTATGCTATGTCACATTTATTAGGTTACTAGATTAGCAGGCTGACTAGCTAGCTGGCAAACTTGTTTCTTGTGGGGTTTCTTTTCTTTCTGTGTAGCGAGAGCTTGATGCCTGCCAAGGCAACTTTCTTTAGCTTTCTTTAACTTGTGAACTTGTGAACTTTTTCCTGAGATGAAAAATAGGTTTTAAACATAGTTATACCCCCAACCATCCCCAGTGAATTATTATTATTATTTTATTATTATTAGTAGTATTTTTATTTATTTATTTATTTTACAATTTACCCACTGCTAATATGCCAAATATACTCGGATGACACATTTCCAAGTACACGGACAGCGCTATTGCCTATGTGAACCAGATAATGCTAAACTAACAACTATTGGCAACAACTAAATAGCGTGTTACTATTCTTTGTTGAGGCTATGTCACTTATTAACATATGAATATATTTAATATTAATATTTCCCTTCAAAAGCTTTTTAGTTCTTCACTGGCTGTGACATAACAGAAAATTTGCTATTTATGCTAGTTGTGCCATTACTGTAATTACATTGCACACCTGTTAAGGCTAAAGTGTTTTTTGGCTGCCTGAAGGCATTTCTCTACTGCCTTATTGCATAATTTTTGTCTTTAACCATCAAAATGTACCACATTTTAAGTCACAGTAACTGAAAATACTGAGGCAGTCTGAGGTAAGTGAATTTGACTGATGGGTGGTAGTCATACCAATTTATATTTCTTGCATACTGCATACTACTACAAGGACTATTATGTAGTATACAGTATATGTTTGTGTAGTATTCAGTACACAGTATACCATAAGTATGCAATTTCGAACAAAGCCATAGATTTGCTGATGTTAAAGCTTAAAAGTGAGTGACACTGCCAGAATGGTGCAACTCGTTATTCCTGCATAAAAATAGAATACAGTGCACTCTACAAACAAATAGACAGATCCAAAATAAAAGGATCAATGTCACACTTGTTCAATCTTTTCATGTGAGCGGACGTAAGTATCTGCTTCTCTGTGAGTGTAATTTCCCTCTCGGCCATCTCCACAGCACCTCCCTCATATTATTACTAGTTTCTCTCTCTCCCTCTCTCTTTAATTTTCACCCTTATCCTAGAGTTGGTTAAGAAGCCTATTGATGCCCATTGAAGCCCATTGGGGTTAAACCTCTTTTCTGAAGTCTATTTTCAGATGCTGTTAAATGAAGCATGGACCTTGTGCAAACCAGACCATTAGCCTCTTAAATGTGTCTCATCATCATGGCCAGCTAGGCAGCTGGGACCGGGGCTTATAGAAGACCCCTACTCATGGAGAAACGCTTCACCACCGCTCAAAGGTCAATCAGCAAACATGAGAAAAGGACGGGTGAATGAGAAATGGCTCTAAAGAAGGATAAGAAGGAGAGAGAGAGAGAGAGAGAGAGAGAGAGGGAGAGAAAAGAGGACAGTGTGCAAGTGCCTCCGAGCACTACTCTAATGAGACAGATATTACCTGGCCCTCCGGAATCCCATCATAAGCCTAATATCTTTTATGTGCCAAAGAAATTAAATTACGAAGCTTTTTTTTCTTCTGTTGCTGGAGGTTTGGAGGCTCAACCAAGCTAGTAGCGCACTCTAACAGCCATCCCTGGGGTGGTGGGAATCTATATGAACGAAAGATTACTCTCTACATGTGAATGGCAAAAAGATAAAAGTGGAGCAATTTATGTGCAGCATTTTCTCATGTACTAGCCACGTTTTAGTGTAAAATCAAAAGTACTCAATCCTGCCATTGGGAAGAAATCCATCTGATGAAATTAAGGAAGCAGGAGCACACTCTAAAACAGATCACCTGCTGTAGTGCATTTTCTAGATAATCGTGCTGACAAGCAATTTTGTGTTTACTCCACTACAGCTCTTTGTGAGGACCAATGTGGTCATATTGACAAGAATATATGATAATGTTGAACTTGTGGGGACATTTGACTGGTCTCCATCATGAAAACTGCCCAACAATGCAGCTCTCATTTGAAAAAGTAAAACAGCTAAAAGATTTACTTTTAGATACCGATGGGGTTAAGATAGGGTACGTTGTAGTGTTATTTAGTCATGTTTATGACACGAGTCATTGGAAATACCCCACAAACATAGTAATATAAAAGTGTGTTTATTGTATGCCTGTATATGTGGTTGGCATGCAAATAAGCAGCATATTTTTTGTGTTTCATTTTTGCATGGAAAGCAATTATATTGGTTAGATGAAATATGAATCTGTGCCATTGTATTTGTTTATTAAACATTCAATGCGCAACATACAAAACTGAGGCTTCTGCAATAATAAACAGGCAATTAAAAAGGGAATTACTGCAGCTTCAATTACCAGACTGACACCAGAGAAATGCAAACCAACTGGGTAATTACAGGAAACAGCCTGACAGTAACACTAGCCAACCGAGGTTTGCGTGTGTATGCGCATGTGTGAGTGTAGTTGTGCAAGTGTGTTTCAAGTTCAAGTTCAAGTAGGTTTTTATTGTCATTTCTCCATATACCTCGTATACATTGAAATGAAATGTCGTTTCTACGTGTTTGTGTGATTGCTGGCCATTATCATCAGCATAAAGAGTTCGCTGGACACTTGTAAATCTGACTCCTGTCTCTCGCTGCCTGGCTGGGTATCAACTTGAGGAGAAGGTTTAAAATGAACCGCCGTGTTTACGATCTGCAGGCACAGAGCGTGATGGGCTTTTCGCCTCGGTGCAATAATCTTGCCAACACGCTCACTGTACACAACATGCTCACTGTAGGGAAGGTTTGCTGACTCCAGCCTCCAAACACAGCTAGACTTCTAAGGTTCTGTGCACTGGCTCAGAGCTGGGCTAATATAACCTGTTTTTTGACAATATCTTTCTTTAAAGATTCATGCACAACACAGTCCAATGAAGTCCAACTCACACTTAGCTCCCAGTTGTGGTAAAGATTTTAATATGAAGCTTTTTATTTTTATTTTGTATACTTACATTCTACAATCCTTTTGATATACCAGCTTGATATAACATTACCCTGAAGTTAGCCTTAGATACACTAGTCAGAATTTAAATCAGTGGTCTCTCAGTCAAAGTGTTATCCTGCCCAGGCAACATAAAGGCCCGGTGGAATCAGACATCGGCAGGTTTCTTTAGGCACACAGGCAGTGGTGTGATAATGCAGCCCAGCCGGAGCGAGCTCAGTTATCCCCATGTGATAAAAAGAGCTTTTCACCTCTCTGCTCTCTAGCAGTAAAAGCAGCTGAGGGGGTTGTGGTCAGGAGCAGTGCTACTCTCTTTCTCCCCTGCTGACCTTTCAGGGGCCAATTAGGCCAGAACTGTTAGCCGGCGTGTTATTCTGGGCTGCCTGATGCACTGCCTGTAGTGACACTTTATAGTAGCTGCAGTTTTGCTTGGCTATGTTTTTTTCCCCTTTAATGAGCCTGGCTGAGACCCAGAGAGGAGGCTGGGGTTGTGAAAAATTTAAAAGATAGAAAGAGAGAGAAAAAACATTGAAAAAGACAGAAAGAAAGAAAAAAAGTAAAGAAGGAAGGAAGGAAGGAACAAACAAAGAAATACAGAACAGGAAGTAGGAAAGGAAGCGAGTAAGGGAGAAAATAATGAAGGAAAAATGGAAGGAAAGAAAAAAGAAAAAAATACAGACAGACAGAAAGAAAGAAAAAATTAAGGAAAGAAAAAATAAAGAAAGAAAGAAAGACAAAGAGAGAAAGGAAATAAGGAAGAAATAAAGGAAGCAACAAACAAAGACAGAATGAGAAGAAGGAAAGAAAGAAGGAAAGAAGGCAGGAAAGAAAGAAAGAAAAAGAAAGATATGTTAAAGATAGTACCTTTATCTTAAAATTCCAAATGAAATTAAATAACATTGAAAAGCCCAGTGTGTTGTGCATCCCCTCAATATGTACATTTTCCAGCTTATATAGAGAGCCGAGGATGTAGTAGAATATTTTGTGTCTCTATGTTTATAAATAATCTTCTTTCTAGATGTCTTTTTAGTATGTGTGTGTGTGTGTGTGTGTGTACGTGTGTGTGGGTGTGTTGGTGTTTGTCATTATCTCTTGCTTTGAGCTTTTCTGAGCTCGGCGAGTGTGAGTTACAGTGACAGGATGAGAAATCTCGCCGGGGTTTCAGCCTCACTGAGTTTAGATTACACACCACAACTCCTCACAGCTGAGGATCTCTCTCTCACTCTCTTTCTCTCTCTCCCTCACACACACACACACACACACACACTTTCTTTCAATTCTTTCACTCCTTCGCTCCTTCTGGGAGAGTGGGATAGTCAGCACATCATGTGACTATATCATGTATCCCACATGCTACATACTCACACCCACATACAGACACAGAGACTAAACACACAAATCACACCGTTACTACAGGGATATTGAATATTTCTTCCAAAGCTGTGCTTGGATTCACACACAATTCACACACTCATATACTGTCTACAATGTTGTGCACAAACACAAATCATTAATGCTGGAGATTAGTACCCAAGCCAAACTACTATAAACTGTCATGAGCAAATGATGCACTGTGCTGTAGATAGAGAGGACGTATAGCTGTACCGGTAATGTGTTCAGGCTCTATAGTGTCTATTTTGCTGTGTATATTGGCCCCTTGTATGTCCTACACACCTCAAACTGTGAATGTCTATCCACTCGTAATGTCTGATTTGTCTCCGATTTGTATGTAAACCTACATTGTAAATGTAAATGAAAGATGTTCCAGGACACCACTCACATACACACACAAAAAAAATCTGATACATGTCTGTGCATCTTCACAAAGTGTATTGTTTTGGTGAATTATCTTCTGATTCTGATCCATGCAAAGTGATATGGTAATGCATAATAGAAACATATAGGACTTGTTCATTTGGCAGAAGTAGGGACAAACCGAGAGGGAGAGATAAAAAGAGAATAAGAAAAGGCCTCAACATCAAAACACTGTGTATGAGCTTAGAGTAACGACCCATAATTTGTCTCGCTTTCTGCTTTCATATTCACTTTGCATCTAATCACTTCAGAGAGAGCGGGAGAACTCACACGAACACGCATACATACACAGTCTTCCATGCTGTACACAAGACACCATACGAGTAATAACTTTTAAATGGTTATTTATGAAGCGGGAGAACTTGCTTACAGCACGTATACTGATAATTTTACTGTATGATGCAATAGAGCGAAGAGTTCAAAAACCGTTGGAAAACTTGCATGGATCAATTGGTGTGTGGAAAGTAATTTATTTGGGCTAGAGCTTAGGAATTGGATATGACAATTTCATGTTTGAATGAACTGAATATGATCATTTTATGTTTGAATGAATTAAATTTGGCCATTTCATGTTGCAGCTCTGTAGGTGTAGGGCTGCGTGTTCTATATTTGTAAGGTGTATGTATATTCATTGTCGGAGGGAATCTGATTGTGTAACATGTTTGGTAAATTTAGTGATTTTTGTGTGTGGCAGCTCCTGTGTGTGTAGTATAATTAGAATATGGAGGATGCCATGGACCTCATGGGTGTGTGTGGGATATGTGTGGTCAGGAGGACGTGCAGCTCCTTGGTGTGTAGTTTGAGGGTGGATATAATAAGCGCTTGTGTTTGTGAGCGTTGTGTGTGTGAGTGTGTGGGGGTGGGGTGTTTATGGTCATGGGGGGGGGTGAAAAGGCAGAAGCATCAGCTCTTTATGTGCTGCCTGGCTGCCTGGGGTGACACACACGAGCAAAGTGGCTTGGTGATCTCAGCACGCCCAGCCATTAAAGATGCCAGCTGTGTCACACGCGTATGCAGAATGAGCAGAAGATAGAGAGATAGAGAGAGGAGGAAGAAAGAGAGAGCATTAACGAAAGCGAGAGTTACTCTCTCTGTGAAAGCATGATGAATGATCCCTTTCACATCACAAACTTTCACTTCCTTGTTCATTCCTGTCTGGGTTCAATTATGTTCTTCTTCTTCTTCTTGTTTTTTTTATCAGAGTGCAATCTGTTAGAATAATAGTGAGAGGCAGCCAGGTCCCGTTATATAAGCCCAGGGCATCACAACCTGACAGCTCGGGCTCCTCTGCACACAGCGTGCAAATCGCTCTGATAGTTTTAAACCGCGAGTCGTAACGAGATGCTTGACAACAGACTGGGAGGCAAAGACTGGAGGGATTGTTCAGGAGGTGTCCATTTTGCAGTGCGCAAAGCCCCTGCGAGGGCAAGCAAATGAGATATTATAGCAATATGCTGGAAATGAGTTTCAAAGGAGAGGCGAATAACAGGCATAGTGTACAAATGAGTCCCAGGCCCTGGGGTCTAATGGCCTCTTAAAAGCCTGTCTCTTTCCCTCATGAACCTAGGACATTCAATTTGGCCTGCGCAGTGCATTACACAAACACACACATACACACACAAACACACACACACACACACACACACACACACACACAAACACACACTCGCCATTGCACATGCACACACACATAGTGCATTGACACACTACGTGAGCAGACAGTAATTTGAATGGGATCTCATTATGTCTCAGGTCTCAAAGATATGTACAGATCTATAGTTTTGACATAAACGCAGTCGCCTCAGTGGGTTCAAGAAATCAAACAAGCAAGCAGGTTCACTCATGCAAAGCCAGAATTGAACTCCTAACAGAATGGTTCCTTTCATGGATCATCATAGATATGTTTTGCACATTCAGAACAATTTGCATGTTCGCATTTCTTTGCACCACTGCTTCATAATCATGCAGGCATCCACACCTTTACAACATTTTTTCCCCTCTCTCAACCTTTATTCTCTCTAACTAATTCTCCCTCTCACTGGATGATGAATGAGACAGCAGTAAGCATTTATGAATATAGTGTTTGAACGGGAATCTCTACGCACTGTGGCCTGAGCGCAGGGAGGCGTGGGTTCTCTGATGAGGCATGTGCTGGGTTTGATAATGGTCCCCCTGACCCTCGGACAGAGCGTGGGCCGAGCCGAAGGCTGAAACGGGCTCCCAGAGGACCAGGCACAGCGTTAGCGGGAGCAGAGTGGAGCCCAGGCGAAGAGGAGCCCTGCTGGACCACACACACAGCGCTTTTCCACACATGCTTCCTCAGTCCAGTTACAGAGCTCGAGCAGGGGGGAATCCTCAGATCACCTGGCAACGCATGTCCTCTCTCACACTTCTTACTCTTAGCGTGCAATGGGCCAACATCAGCGACAGACCACCAAAGAAACAAAATCAAATCCACCCCGATTGGAAATTGAATATTCTCCAAGATTCTTTAAGTATCTGGTACTGTCAAAAAGATGCATTTAAGAAAAAAAGATGAGGCAGAATAAGCAGCTCTACATTCTGCACAAAAGAGGAGATCCTTTAGGAGAGAGAATTTGGCAAACGTGGGAATCCAGGGCAATATTCCAGTACATCTGAAGGAAGAACGGTGAGAGAAGTCTTCATCAGTGCTCTCCCGGTAGTCCTGGAGTTTACTGGCATAATCTAAAGCCTCAATCTGCAAGCCATAGAGCTGAGGCTGCATCCCTCAAGCCCTGGGGAAAGAAAGGAGCGGAGTGGCTAGCAGGAGCGACGGCACACACACGACGAGATCGTTGCTGCAGCGTTTAACTCCGTCCACAGAGCTTCTCCCCCTCCCCAAACGACACATACACACTCCCACACAGTTACACATGCACGCTGGCTGCTACTGGTCGCGACTACAGCACCTCTCGGAGGAAGCATTAGCTGATACGTCACAAAACAGCAGTGGTAGAGGAGAGGAAAGAATACAACAATGTGGAAGAAAAATACAACGAGGTGGTCTGGCAGTCCTCAGGAAAATAGGCTGTGCAGAAAGCATGTGTGCGAGGACGAAGTCACAAATTCCTTCCTTCATCCCTACCCTTTGTCTCCTCTTAACTCTCGCCCAGTTTCTGTAGAGGACAGAAGCCCCTCTCTGTGCCAGCCAGACCCGGCGAATAAGTGGAGTGGAGAGGGAGAAGGAGAGAAAGAGAACAGTGGAGCCTGGTTGGTTTTTCCTCCCCCTCCTCCTTCTCTCTCCCTCGTTCTCTCCGTCTCACTTCTCTCTATCCCTCCGCCTCTACCGTGGAAGATCGCAAGGCTGTGCAAGGCTGCACTCCATTCTTGTTTATCAACTCTTCGTTCGCTGTCTCATTCTCTCCTGCTCTGGTGGGAGACAGAGGTGTGAGAGGGGGGTGGTTCAGTAGGCAGGTGCAGCTTAGCTGGAGATCCAGAGCGAGAGAGGAAGACAAAAACAAAGGAGAGAGAGAAATTGCTGGTTTGGCTTACTACACAATCAAAACCTACCAAAGTTCTGTTCTTGCACTTAGTCCCAAGCTCAGTGGTCAAAATCATCTTCTGCAGACCACGTCTGAGAGAGAATAGTCAGTCCTTGGGATTTCCCGTGCCCACCATGCTCAGAGCCTGAATGGCACAAGCCCAGTCACGCGAATTAACTTCAGCACCACGGACAGCGCCAAGCCAAAGTCAATGAGGTGGAAACAGAGGCCTTGCCTTAGGGAGTGAAACTTCAGGAAGCACTGAACAAACAAGACCCAGGAGTAAAAGAAAATGGTGGGCACCACTCTTCTGGATGAAATACAAAAATGATTGAAGAATCCAGTGCCAAAATAGAAACAGTGAGGCACAGCATGTTTTATGCATAAACTAGCAATTTACACCCAAGCCTATACAGCACCTGGGATTATTAAAGAATCAACTCCTATGATGGAAAACCTCCACATGAAGTGTTTATGAGGTGAAGAGTGAAAAAGCCAGCAGTTACTGTATGTTTTTCCACACCTGCTGTGTTTGGGCTGTGAAAGTGTGGCTCATGTTATTTCCTCTCGCGTGCGGAACTCTCACTCTTAGCAGTTAGGATTGTTAGCGCCGCATAATTACAGCTGACAAAGCCGAGCTGTCAGATCTGCCTCGCCGGGGTCTCAAAAACCAATCAAAACTTCAGAGGGAAACCACACTACTTCATTCTGAACATTATATTTGTCTTTAGGAGTGCAGTGGCACAAAGCACAAAATGATACACAACACTGGAGCTTTAGTGGTGTAAAGATTAAGAATGAACATGGGAGGCTATTCTGAAACTAGTTTCCCGCAGCAAAATAGAGCCATTTCAGGAGAAAGAAAGTGAGATTGATGTTGAACTGCTTACAAGGTCGCCACCTGGTGGTGGTAGACTGCATCACACTGAAGCACATATCTGCTTGAACAATGTCACATGTTCAAGTCACTTTATTTCAGTTGACCTCAAAAGCTAATTCAAAGGAAGTAGAGCATGTTTGAACACAAGCACTTGCATGAAGTATTCAGAACAAATTAGAACGGCAAGGATCCTCTATAAGTGCATCTACATGAATTTCCCTTTCCATTTTTCTGAACACTGACTCATACTTGTGTTGCATTTAATGACTTTATATTGTGATGCAGGTGGATCTTTGTGCCTGGTTCCTAATAAGAGAGAAAAAAGACTTGAGGAAGAAAGGATTCTCATGCTCCCTAGGATTAGGCCTTTTGCTCTTTCTTTCCTGCTTCGCTTCACCCCAAACTTCTCCATCTGTCCAGTGATTTCAGCAAACGTGCTAAAGTAAGAACACCCCCCCCCCCACCATCACCACCACCATCACCACCACCACCCCCTCCGGCTATCAGATGGGAATATTGACTTTTTATTTAAACCGAGATTGCTGATAGCAGCGAGCTAATTAAAAAATGATGCATTGCTTTGTAGAAAGGATGTTCCATTTGAGAGGGGGACAGAGGTCTATTTTTGAACGTGAACAGCACAAACGTATCAGATTTTAATTTTCTCATAGCAGGAACGCATTATCTATGCACATTTCCAACATGCTCTACATGGTCTTTTTTTTATTTTTTATCATAGTACACCCCATCAGACCCTTATCTCCACTCAGTCTATTTAATTGCACTTATGCATAGCTAATCAGCATTCAGATGTCGCCGTGGTCTGTTCTCATCACCTTTCCCCTTTAATCACAACATTCAGCAGTGTCCCAACCAGATAACCAGATAACCAACAGAAATCAACGTGCTACTTTGCTCTCCAAATTCGCTGCGAGGGTGTGTGAGCAAGAGTGAGTATGCGCCGATGAAAAGCGATAAGGACGAGATTGACATAATTTCACATTTGGGATATTCACACAGCAATCAGTGAACAGTTTGGGTGCAGGGATGGTGGGGTTTGTGTGCGTGTGTGTGTGTGTGTGTCTGTTAAAGATTCCCTCCATTAAAGTGAAGTATTTTCTGAGCAGTACAACTTTGAAGGCGCTCCTGTCTCATTTCCTATCCGGGGATTGAAAGCAGTTCATATGCAGGACCAAGCCAGCTGTCGGTTGTTGGATGCCAACCATATTCTTTGTGGTATTTCCCACATGGCACTAGTTGGCCCTTGTCAGCGTTCTTCAGCATCATTGAGCATGTTGAAGCAGCGTTAGAGACCAGCATTCTGATCGGCCTTTCTATCTAGCGAATCAGTCCAGGAGAATGGAAATAGATGTAAGCAAAGCAAGTGAACGGCACTCTCTAGAGTGCACACACACACACACACACACACAATCTCTTTTTTCAACTTCTGCTCATCTGCTCAGCATTTCTCAACTTCTGCTCATCTGTAGTTAGCTATATTTTTTCCAGAGAGTGGCCAAGCAGACTGTTTAAATTCTGAGAGGACTGTTTAAACAGATTCACAATTGCATGAAAAAGATAGCTAGGCTAGTTGTTTGGCTATGTTCCAAGCCGCTTGTCAAAATAGTACGGCATTACAGGTACTGCACTCTGAGTAAAACAGGTACTGTACCATTGCTTGTCACTGGGGTGGTACTATCAGGGGAACGTCTTTTATAACCTTGGTGTGTATTCTTTTTCTTTTCTTTTTTCCAAACTCATTTAAGGTACAACAGTGATCCTTAGGGTTTAATTAGTACCTTATATGAGTTGTAAATGTACACTACAATCACTTTGACAGGTGAAAATGCATACCAAGGATAGAAAAGACATACTTTTGAGAGTACCACCCCAGTGAGAAGCAATGTTACAGTTACAGTTAAGTGTGATACTGCTAGGTGGTATACTATTTTGAAATTTAGTGCAGTAGTATACAATTTGGGACAGGCTTTTTGATTGCACATAGAGACTACTGTCTCCTTCTGGTGTGGAGAGTTATTTCCTTTCACTCAAGTGCAGAACATGCATGCGTGCCGGCCATCAGCTATAGTTTTTGCTGTGGGTTCGAGTACAACTCTTGACAGAAGACATGAGGCAACATGATTGGATGATCATAGGGATCTAGATTTACATCCGGATTTCTGTAAAGCTGCTTTGTGACAATATCCATTGTTAAAAGCGCTATACAAATAAAATTGAATTGAATTGAATTGATCATCAGTCAACCTTTGCTGGCATTAGTTCTTGACAATAGCTTAGTGTGTCACAGGTGTGTTACAAACAGCTCTGCGTGTATGTAGATAAGTGGGCTTCATTCATCCAGAGTCCATCACTGTCACTGTGTCCAATGTGTTCATGCTGGAGGTTTATTTAGCCATTCTTTCACAAGCTGCAGGTCATTTGGTGCATTTTTATGAGCACATGTGCAGACTGGGTGCGTATGCATTATTGTGTATTTGGGTCTGTGGATTTGTGTGTATTTGGGTCAGTGGATGGGGCCATAACAATTCTTTATTTGTGTGAGCTAATCTCTCTCAGAGCATAAAGTTCAACAGGAGGCTCAGATACACACACACACACACACGCACACACACACACACACACACACACTTGTATTATTATCTACATTAACCTGTATATTACTGTAGCTGGATAACCCTATGCCTACACATAACCCTATCCTTAATTTCTTTATGGGGACAAGCCAAATGTCCCAACAAGGTCAAAATTCTTATCATCATGGGGAGATTGGTTCCGCTCAAAGAGCTACATACACACCCACTACAGTTTGCAGGCAAAGCAGAGTAGGAGACCAAGAATGAGTCACTCACTTCTGTATGCTTCAGTGACCAATCCTTGGGCGTATGGGCATGAATGGCTGCTTAATATGTTGTCCTTTCATATATATGAATGTGATAGTAGGTGTGAGAGGAAAGAATGAAGAAATTGGCAGTTAACAGGAAATGTGCATGTGTGGGTGTCCATGACTCAGTGCTATGTGTTCAAAGGAAGGATGCCACATTCTCCTCCGATCTATTTTATAGTGTACCGAGTCCTTGCACTGACCAAGTAAAGGCTTTGAAGAAGAAAGTAGAGGGGAGGGAACAGAGAATAGGGAAGTGGTGAGGGAAGATGGAGTGGGACAGAGAAAGGCTCGCTTATCTGAAGCCTCTGAGGGATTGTCTCTCATCTCTATTGCAGACGGGGACACGGGGGATGCAAGGCGAACTGTCTGCATCGTTTTCCAGAACAAAGGCAGCCGCTTATCAACCGGCAGACTCACAGTGTGGATTAGCTCGGCCTTTAACACATCCGCTTCTTAAAGAAGCTCAAGGACTTTCTGCATCGTTCTGCTTTTTGGCACTCAGCCCTTTGGAGCACGCGAGATATCCGAGACTCCCGGGTCAATTTACATGCGAGTGTTTTATTTTATTTTGTGAAGACAGTGCAGTATCACAAACATCTTCATAAACACACACACACACACACACACACACACACACATGCCCACCACCTGGAAATGAGCAATATAATTCATACAAGTGAGAAACTGTTTTAGTATAAAGTCATTCTCTGCAGCAGTGGACTTAGACATGAGTACATAAACTAGTTCCACTTTCCGAGCTACTGGCTGAATGCGGCCCTAGCATGCCCCCTAGTGGCGTACCAATGGGAAGCCTTGAATAATATGAGAATTGGATGAATGATATTTTGTGTGATACTGTAAAGCAAACAGCAGCTGCGTGTTGTGTGTAGAGCTGTGGTCTGGACTCAATATGTTTTTTTCTAAAGGATTTTGAATAATTGTACTCGGACTTGTCTCAGTCTTGGCCATTGGTGTTACCAAAAATAGTGTAAAATGGCTGACATTTAAAAAAAATTATATTGTATTTTTTTCCTTATTTGCATAAACAACAATAGCCAACGAGTATTAGCACCTCATGCTGAAGTAATTCCTCCAACAAAACAAAGCCATTGGGTCTTTTAAATTTTGGCCTTCTGCTTGGGAATTTTTTTTTTCCTGGCATGCTATTAGTAATCAGGCAGGTTTTATCATGCAAATGAGCAAAAATACAATTTGAATTTATTTTCTTTAAGTATCAGATTTGGGGCTTGAGCTACATACACTATACCACTGGTGATATGCTTAAAAGCCAGGGTTACTTTCCATAACTTTTACGCTGATTATAGCCACAATTCATAATCCACTGACTGCAATTGACCGACCAAAGTGAATTTGTAGCTGACTCTTAAAGGACTCCAAAAAAGAACATTTTGATTGGAAGTTTTGTGTTTAAGGCTTGGTCTCAAAGCAGACTTGAACTTTTTCTTGATCCAGACTGAGTTTTGCTCTTATTTGGACTCAGTCTTGATTTGATCTTGACACCCCTTTAGCTCTGTTTGTTTTTGTTGTTTTTTTACTCAATCTCGACTACTCACAGTCTTGGACTCTATAAAGTTGGTCTTGACTATGAATGGAAAATGTTAAGACATGTTCCCTTTTCAATCGGGTTTTGGAAGACTTGCTGAATCATAGTTAGAGATAGCCCGGGCCAGGCAAACTATTTGGCACAGACAATGCTACCATTCAGCCTGACAAACTGGGTAAGTTTGAAATATGTTGAAGAGGTGTTCAGGTTGAACTGAGTGATGGATCTCAGTAGTCTCATGTTTCACAAGCTGTTCACACATCACATAAAGAAGCATGAATATACACTCACCATCATTGCAGAGCGGCCCTCCGAATGACGTCATAGTGCAGTCACAGTTAAAGCCCTCCCACTGCTGCAGACACACACCCTGATTGGAGCACGAGTCCTCCTGACAGGTAGTGCTGGGGCCTGCATGGAGAGATGAAGGAAAGAGAAAGAAAGATTAATTTAAACTGATGGGTACTGGCCAAAAATCAGAAGAACAGTCTGACAAAGTGATCATTAATGCAGCAGCAACTAATGTAAGGAATCTTTTCATCATGTTCCACACCGGTCTACACCTGATTAAACTATGTGGTACTTCTGACTGATTGTAGAGTTACTCTATAAGCGCCACCATGTTGGGGGTGTTAGTAAAGCAGGAGGAGACTAAAGCTAAGTGCAGTAAGATATGACTTACTGCTTACTGCACTTCACTGGACTAACATTTTTCCTGTGGTAAAAATGTAAAAATCAAAAAGTAATGCTTACATGTTTTGCCAGGGGGCTGCTGCAGCTCAATAATCTGATGAATGTCCTATTTTTTAAACAATTTTTTTCCTGTGTGCTCAGTTTGTTATCCAAACTAAGTGAGATTTCATAAATGTTATTTCTATAACGGAATAAAGTTTGGTGAGATGAGGGTGATCTGTTTTACACGCTAACTAAGCTCTCTGTTCCACACCACAGTGTTTATGGAGAGTACCCCAATACCAGCAGATCACCTTCTACCCGTGAAGCTACAGAAAAGGTATCTTGATCTTGCACATTTCACAAGAAAAATTGCATGACTGGCATATCCATGAAATATTTTGAAATATCTTCTTTGGAAGGTGTGGCGCCACCTCGTTATCTGTAAATTAGAGCAGAAACTGTCAAATTTACTGCTACACTGTTTTTTTCGATCGTATAATAATTACTTTATATGGGTGGTTGCATTGTAAATTGAGACCTAAACACAGTTGCAGTGTTAGAATCAGTCCTGAAGGCAATTTTAGGTGTCACTGACAGCTTCCTTCAGTGGCTGCGGTAATGATAACAGGCCTCCTTTGTGATAATGAAGTCTGTTCCTGATATTGTTGAGGTGGATGTAAAAAAAAAAAAAAGTGCTGCTGCCCAGAGAAATGAGGCCCAAAGATAAACGGGGCCCATCTGGAAGGGCTCATTTTGTGCTCGGTGTCTAGTGGTGAAGCAGCAAGGCAATGGGCCAGGCATATTTCAGCCAGCAGCAACACTTCTGTTCTTATTACTCTCAGTACTCCAGCAGGCATGTAAAGCAGGCACTCAACCCACAGACCCCTCTCATCTCCATCATCCAGCCATTTGGCCAATCAGCCGTGCAAAGGTGGCTGACAGGAGAAGGTGAGGAGAGGAGAGGCTCTGAGACTACAGGTAATGCAATCCAGATGAGCTCAGTTTCCTCTGTCTCTCCTTATCTGTGTGACTGGAGCCCACTTAAAGTCTCCATGTGCAGGAGGAACAGTGCAGCATGGCCTCTGGGGCACACGGCATGCACGCTTATCTAGCTGGAAAGAGTCATTCTTTTGCATTCCTATTACCCAATAGCTTTATGTAACTGCATTGGGAATCCCATCTGATTTGTAGACTATTTCCATCTAACTTCTACTGGAGGGGTCTAGACTACATGCAGTGGGTGAGAGGGATCAGAATCAGGAAGGACGGGGTTAGAGCCGAACACATGCCTTCATTAACAACAGTACATAACAAATGTGAGCTCTAAAGAAAGAAAGAAAAAATACACTCATGACAGGTAAGTGAAGGAAACTGACACAGGACACTTTAAGACTCTGGGGCCTGTAAATACAAGATGTGCGTTTTTTAATTCTTGTATTTACAGTGATGGATTTATTTCACTGTCAGGAAGGTAAACGTGATCTACGACATTAGACTTTCACACTGGAGTAGGGGTTGAGGGAGGCACTTGGTTTAAACATACATATATCTATCTACCTTGCAAGTCAGCTTTCATCAATGCAACTTTTGTCAGCCAAACAAAAAAAGAAAAGCAAAATACATAAGATGTTAGTAAAGGCACGAAAATGTGTGTTATTATAAAAAATAAATAAGTAAAAAGTGAAAGGCAGGAGAGAGGGAAAAGGAGAGAGAAAAAGACAAGAGTGTGCAAATTAGGCTCCGGGGTAGCAGAGGGCACAAGTTAGAGGTAAGAACTGAACACAGGAAAAGACAATGAGACCCATACACGGTGCTAAAACTGCATGGCCTACAATTAGTATTAACAAAAAGGAGAGACGAAAACACCAATATAGACTGGTAGTAAATACTAAAAATCCCCTGAGAAAGAAAATGTTAAGGTTCCCTTAACTAACAGCAGTTATGGTTAGTTAGCATTCATAAACCATTCACTTTAGCATTGATGCATCATAAGAAACAAAATAACAAAATAAATAACACCTATAGTAATTGATGTAACTAAATAACGAACACTTGCCAATGTTTATTGCATCCATGACTAAAAATAAGTCCGCATAAATTAAATTACAACGCTACTATAATGTTGATAATAAACTGAACTTCGGTCTCTGAATGTAAATGTTGGAAATCACCATTCAGCCTCATATTATTCATTAAAGCATTAGTTCATATCGCTCACTGTGGACTTATTTTTACTCATGGATGGAATGAACATTGGTTAATGCAAGTGTTCATTATTTAGTTAACATTTATACAAATATCAATTAATACAGGTGTTAATAACTACTTTTACTGTTCATATGACTTATTGCTTATTAATGCTGAAGTTCATGGTTTGTTAATGTTCACTAATGCTGTAAATAAAGTTAGTTATGGTAACCTTAAAGTAAAGTGTTATCGAAAAAATGTAGTGTATGTGCATGTGATTTGTGACCAGAAGCCACCATTCCCCATCTTCCTTTGCCCACCTTCACAGCCCCGCTCCACCTGGCCAGCAGAGCTCAGTGCGTCTGACAGCAGGTCCGGCAAACGGCCATTCAAGTCCACAGACGCCAGGCAACCCTGAAAGCCCTCTTTAGAGTGCACCAGCTTCGGCAGGTCTTTATACATCTCTTTAGACACTCCTCCAACATATAGGTCACCTAGAGAGTGAAAGACAGCGGTCTCGGATTGGCCACAGTTCATGCTGAAGTAGAGAAAGAGCCTATTGTCTTGTGATGCTTAAGATATTGTATTAACACTATGACAAAATATCAAGGTACTGCCCTCTGGTGGGTAAGTAATGCACTGCACTAATAAGAGTTTGCGAAAACAAGACACAATCCGCTGAATCCAAAAAATACGAAAAAACTATAAGTAATCTAAGGGCTATTATTTCAATTCAATGGTGAACCCTACCTTTCAGATCCAGGTTTTTCGCCCCCATAGTGGTTTGTGTGGTGATTTTGGTATCAATCTTGACTGTGTGGAGGTTGTTGGTGTCGCGTGAGATCATCACATTATGCCAATGGTTGTCATTGAGAGGTGTGTTAGAATTGCCTTTGATTAGGTGAGCACCGTTTCCCAGGTCGGAGACATAGTGCAGGTAACTGTGTTCAGTACAGAGAGGCGGAAAACACCACTAAAAATCACAAACTACTCAAGTACAGCATAATCAATAAAATAATGCCCATTAACATAAATGGTGTGTTCACTAGTTAGCAATGGATGTCTCATTGACCCAGGCCATGCCTTTTGATTTTATAGCAGCATAATTGTAAATTAAAATTTTAATACCCTTATCTTAATTTCTGTTATTTGCAACATAAACAATATTAATGAACATATTAACAATATTTAGAAAATAATTAACAATAAATAGACACAAAAAATCTTTTTTTTTTTTTTTAACTTTGTTACAGTGTGTTTTATTTTTATTTTTTTAAATGTTTTACAGAATCGCTGTAAAATTGTTTTAATGTCCTTTTTACATGTTCATTAAAGAAATCAAATAAAAATAATTTTAGTATTGTTCCACTTGTAGTAAAAAGGTGAGTTAAAGGTGCAGTTTTTTTATATTTTTAAACATGTTTCTGGACCTATAATCATCAAAACATGTCAAGGATACCTATTAAAAAACTGATTCGCAATATTGCCATGAAATGGATCTGGCTAGTTTGTTTATTTCAGGCTTCGATTTAAAAAATTTTTTAATCATTCTTGCCCAGACATTAGCTCTGCCCCAGCCAGAACAGATCTCAGATCTGCTCTGAAAAGGCAACTCACTAGCCATACAGTGTTTTAACAGAGAAGTCTTGTAAATATTTTAAGGCATTTAGGCTGAATTTTTTGCCTAGCAGGCAACCAAGCGCTATAATAATGACAAACTGCTCATTTAAAAAGGGTTATTTAAACCTGGATGGCACATACTGGCTAATGTTCCCTGTATCAGAACATTATTGATGGACTGTTTATCAGTGGGGAGGAAAGCAGCTCTTACCCTTTGACCAGCTCCACCACAATGAAATCATTGCCGTCCCCTCGGTTGTAGAGGACCAGTCCATCAGGTGAGGTGGTCTTGAACTGAAGGAATAGGTGCATGGAATAGTAGGCCTGCAGCGTTGGCAGGGTCACGTAGCTAGAGCGAGACTTGAAGGTCACCGGGTCTGCCACGATGCTTTTGTAGCCAATCATGGCATTTAGCTCGCAGTATTCAATGTCCCCATTCTTGCACAGGTCGATATAGGACATGCCATTGAAGGACAGACCCTGCAGGTGCCCGATGAAGTTTGAGGGAACGGCAGGCATGTAGAGCTTTTCTGTAACGATGCCCGTCTCGATGTTATGGAACTCTAGCTGCGTGTGGTCGCCTGTGATTTGGCCTTAAGAAGGAGACCAATCAGGCGAGAGATTTAGAGAAGGCCAGAGTATAAAGTGAGTAAATGTGAAGAATGTGAAAAATTTAAACTAAGTTAGTAATATCCAGTGGGATTGAAGAAAGCCCTTTAATAATTTACAAACATCTTTTAAAGCCTGCCAGGAGGGATTGTTCTCACTCTTAAATCAGGGAGGTTATGTGAATTTAATGTGTTCCCTGAGTTTTATACTTCAAATGCTTTGAATATTGGAGACATTTCCTTTTCACCCAGAAGGCGTTATATACTGTACAAACTAGTGCAATTACTAAACAAGAAAAATAAATATTGCATTGCATCAAAAAAAATTAAAAGTGGGTGTGTGTGTGTTTGGGTGTGTGTGTGCGCGTGTGTGTGAGGGATGAGGGGATGACGTGTACCTTCTGAGGGCTGCAAATCATCCACTGTTAGCTTCAGGCTTTTCCCCCTTCTGCCCACACGGACCGTATGCCATTCATTATCATTCAGGTTCTGACCCGCAAAGATGGTCTCTGGGCCTTTACCTACAACATAGTCCCATACATCCATTACAATCGAGCACAGAAGGAGAGACGGAGAGGGATGGGGTAATGAAAGCAAAGAAGCTATAAATCATGAGGGATAAAAGAAAGAGAGACAGTGAGAGAGAGAGAGAGAGTTTGAGGAAAGGAAGAAGAGTAGGAAATAGAGACCCTATATTGTGAACAGAAAGGGAACAGCGTAGAGTTAAAAATCGCAAAATTACTCCTCAGCTCTCTTACACCACATTCGCACAGTTTAACTGACATTGCAGTGATACTGAAAAGACCTAAATATTTCACCTACAACCCATTTCTGTCCTGATTATATTCCTTGCCCTATTTTTTTAGATTAAATATCAAATATCATGTCTGAGTAAAACAAAACCAAAGCTGATGGCCCTCACACTAACAGGCAGCGTGACCAAAATCGACGTCCACCAGAGCAACGTATCACTTGTCAGCCACTAGATGGAGACACGCAACAAGTCTTCCCTCTTCTCTCCCACAGGAAGCCGTCCAACATGAGCGCAAGGCAAAAGATGCCTTGCTGCATATTCATCTCGCATCCCTTCATTCCCGAGTGTTTCAGGAAGCACATTCAAAACCCACAGAGTGTAAACTCCATTCGAGAAAGCAATTTCTCACTTGTCCAGACCCCACTGTATTCCACGCACTTATGCGACGGAGCAAGAGCACTCGTCACTTGAGCTTCTGGTGGCTCTTGTCCCTGCTCGTCACTTGGCTGGGAGCTACGAGGGCAGGATGTCATTGTCAGAGCTGCCTGAAGCACGTCTCACTCGATAACAGGTAAAAAAGAGTCGCCATTAAAGAACTGCCAGGTTCGCTATCGATTTCCCATCCCTCTGTACTCTCAATTACTGTGAATCCAGATCAGGCGGCCATGAATCAGCCCAAAGGGAGGGAGAAACATGGTGGGGTTGAAAGTGTCCCAGAGCTCCCCCTAAAGGAACGGCTACACTTTACATCTCAAAAAAAGGACGAACATAATATGATGTACAAGAAGTGATGATATACAAGATTCGGACTCAAAGCATCACTGTGCCACAGGTGATATTAGGGATAATTAAGGGCATTATCGATGTTGTCCACATAGGCACAGTGAGAACCAGGTAGGACTCTTCGGTCACATTGCCATCATTAGTGATTAATATCCAGATAGACCAAAAAGCAGCAGAGACCAAAAGCTTCTTTTCCTGCTTGATAAGGCACCTTGTTGTCACAGGGGACAGGTGACAGTGTGTCCGGTCACTTTTTTTTTTTTCCTCCTCCAATCCGGAGGAAAAGGGCAGAGGTAAATAAGAGAGAGTGGCTGGCACAAGCTGGCTAGAATATTTTGACAGGCCAGGACCGGTGGGAGAGCAGACACACACACACTCACACACAGTCACACACACACACACACACACACACACACAGGCAGGAAAGGATTCTGGCTCTTTTTAAGAATACTCACACGAAACAGGTAGAGGCAGCCATTTTGACTGAACACATTCTCCATCCTCCACAAAGAGTGCAGTGACCCAGCACTGCAAGACCTCATTAGTTACATCTATTTATGAGAGATTTGCAAAGGTGGAGAGATTTGTGTCATTAAAAAAGGATTAACAGGCCTGATTTATGGGGAGTCTATATTTTGCCATGTGCTACAAACCAAAGGAAGTTTACAGCGATAAATAACATAAAAACTACAGCCTCATACCAATAAACCTCAGCATTTCATTTATTCCTATAAAACCGGATTTTATAGAGATGAACTAAAAGGTCGTAAAATCAGGACGACCCACCGTTTTTCAGCGTCTGTTGTAAATGTCATTGCACCACAAGACCAGATACGAGGCTCTAACAAGTCAAAATATAGTCCGGTTCAGCCAGGAGCATGTACTGACCTGACAGTTTGTAAATAAATCACTTTCATCGTGCTGTCACTCAGTACACATTAACAACCTATGAGTTAATGTGACAATGTTCTCTTAGTGCAACACGCTGTCACCCTGGGGGGAGCTAGAGCCCCTAATTGGCATCAGTTTTCTCTCCTTTTTTTGTAGCCCTCATGAACACAACATGCCCACACATACACACTACCAGAGAAAATTAATGAGGGCACAAAAATGAATCGAAAGGCTTCTTAACAGCGGGTGGTTAAAGCACGCAAAACCTCTGCTTCTTTTAAATATTAAATACTAAATACATCCCATTTAGAGATTTAGAATCATACGAAATAAAGTCTTGCAAATGTAAGCTTTGCTTAGGGGGCAAACAAAGAGGGGTGTTATTATTTAAAACGAATATATTACTAAAAGTCATTAGATTTCAACACTTAATTATCCAAATTACCACAAAAGGCAAAATGGCTGCTGATCTTATGGACTGTTTCAAAATGGAGGGATAACGGCAAAGTTTTTTAATAAAAAAACAACAAAAATCAATAAATTACTAACAAATTGCCGCATATCACATCATTTCAGCAGATCCGATTTCTGTGCAACTTTCAAATCGAAACCACCGAGCGCACACTTGTGTCAACCTCTTTCTTATGATAAAAGATAAAGTGCCAGCAGAGGAGGAGCAGCGAGAGCGTTTTCCATCACTGACGTGTTTATTACACAGAGGTCTCAGACGCAGTCTAGCGACGTCTCTATAACTAGCTTGTGTTCCCTGCAGTTTTCCTGAAAGCATGCACGCCTCACTCTGTCTGCCCTTCCTTCTCGACTCTGCACTCTTTTCACACACTGAACTTCAGCACAGTTCTGTGTAATTATCTCCCAAGGTACTGTGCCGTATGGGTGGGCGTCTATGTGCGAAGTGTGGAGAAGATGTGGAACACCCTGACAGCTTTTTTTCCCCACAATTCCTTCCAACCCGAGTTGGGATGCACCGCAAAAGCACTGACCCCCCCCCCTAAGACTGCTCAATTCTCAGCTCCGCAATCCAGCATGCATCCAGGGGCTAGAAACTCCCTTCAACACACGCCTCACATTCCCTGTAGTCCAGCATCCCATGAAGCCTACTAGACTTCCTAGGTGGACTAAAGGAAATGTTAGCAGTTTAGGAATAAAGTTATTAGTCCCATAGGGTGAAGAGGCCCACAATTATTCATGAAACAGACACTGAAGGATTCACTGAGCGATTTCTGGGGCCGGTTGCACCAACATGGCTTACTTCTCGTCATAAACTTTCTAGGTGGAAATTTATTGCAGTTACACCGACTGGTCATAAACTAAATTACTCCTATCTCTGTGTTCCTATGATAATCAAAAGATTAGCTAGTTCATCACTGTGGTGAGTCTGGTCCATCATATTTACGCATTGCAGGCTTTTAGACCAAGGAGGATTAATAGGGATTGAAGCAATCCTCTCCAAACTCTTCAACAATATCACTGTAAACGCATACTTTGGGAAAAGTGCAGGTTGGATGCTCTTTTCAAGCTGATACGTATGAAAGCTTGTTTCCACCAGGCAGGTGAGAATTTTTTTTTCTCTTTTCCTGGCAGCAGTAAGTCAGAATTTCAAGATAATAAGCCAACAAAAAAATAAGTACATTCAATGTACATTCAATAATACATACATAATAAGTCAGAATTTTGACACAATGTGAAAGAAACATGTGTTATTCCATTTCTTTCTCTCTTCTACCTGACAGTAATGGGATTCCATCGATGCATTCTTTCTCTTCTTGCTCAAAAGATCTTTCCATTTTTTCCCCTTCATGTTAGCCTACACTGCCCTTATAGAATAGAATGCTATTTATTGTCACATATACAGTACAGTGAAATTGATTCTTCATATCCCAGCATGTTGGTAAGCTGGGGTCAGAGCACAGGGTCAGCCATGATA
>JAOUQW010000049.1:7183588-7194937 GCA_028565825.1 Olivaichthys viedmensis
GAGGGTTAAGGGCCTTGCTCAAGGGCCCAACAGTGGCAGCTTGGTGGAGCTGAGGTTTGAACCCACGACCTTCTGATTAGTAGTCCAGTGCCCTAACCACTGAGCCTATAAATGCTCTATAGAAAAAAACCCACTCTGAAGATCCCAAACACCAAAACACTACAAGTTTTTCATTTTTGACTATATAACATTTTAGCGGCCGGATATGATCGGTTATCAGTATCGGTGACAAAAATTGTCAAAGTGGTCAGGCTCTATAAACAACATACGATTTATACATACCCAAGACACGTCACATCCGATTTTACAAAACTGAGAGTACACTCTGAGGCCGGGGTTATACTTGCTGCCTGCGTACGCGTGCAGACACAGCATCTACTCGAGCGTCACTGATCACATACTCGCGTATTTTTCATACATCTGGAGGATTAAAAACGTGGTCCACTAGGGGGCGGGTCAGAGCCGAAACTTACATCGGCAGCACTGGAATATCTTCTTCGTCCACTTCGTCTGATTTTGCACAACGAGGTAGACTACTTCTTCGAAGATGGCGGGAGTCGAGTAGGCCGTGATAACGTGCGTGTCTTGAGAGAACGGCAAAAACAGCGGCAGCGGTGTCAACGTAGAGGGCCGTTAAACCAATCTCATCACGACAACGGAGAGTTTATTTCTCTCGTCCTACCATGCACGAGTTGTTCGGTGCGTTGCTTCACTACACTGCCCCCTGCCGTTTGCGCTGGTATTGCACCACACGCATGTGTTGCGTTAATTCATTTTTTGGGACGTGCACAATCGACGTGCCGGATGAACGCAGGATACGTGCGGCAGTCATCTTGCGTACACATACGCGTATTTAACAGCAAGTATAACCCCGGCCTAAGATGTACCAAAAAAGTGTTGTAGTGCAGCTGGATAAGTGAGAATTAGAAAAGATTTGGTTTAATATGTAGCGTAAATTAAAATAGGTACATTGCACTGTAGACACTAAGTGTGTCGTGTGTGTGTGTGTGTGTGTGTGTGTAGGGTGTGTGTGTGTGTAGGGTGTGGAGGGATTTAGTCTTGTTTAATAATCGATTAATATTGGCTTGTACAGCAGATACACTGCTTTGGGATAAAAATTGTTCAGGTGCCCTTTCTGTCAATAGACATACGGCACCTTGTGTTTGAATTTGTTGGAGTTCTTGTTCTCCTTCTTGTTGAGGTCGATGAAGTAGTGTGTGATCTTGTCTTTGGTGCGAGGGTCCACGTCCCAGCAGATCTTGAAGGAGTCGCAGGTGATGTTGCTGATCCGGATGTTCGCTGGCACCGCGAGCTCCATCCCGACCACGCCGCTCTCCTCCACCTTACCTACACACACAGACATAAGAGAAACAATAATCAGGAGAAGGAAATACCGCACCCGAAAATACTGACCACTGGGGAAGTGTTAGAACTGTGCTGGGTGCTCACCAGCTTCTTCTTTTTTTTGGATTTCTTCATGGGGGGGGACCTCTTTCAGGTGCATTGGGTGCAATAAGATGTTTAAAAAGGCAATTGTTTATAATTCTTCTACAGCGTATCCCTGCGCCGAATGAGTGCTTCCTTCTTTCCTCAAAAAAGAAAAAGAGTGAACCAGTATGGGTCCAGTGGGCTATGCTAATGAAAAGGGCTGGGGGTTTGTCACAGAGCTCCAAAGCGTATCATATGGTTGGTTTTGGTTTTTCATATAGAATACTATTTTATTGTCACATATACAAGTACAGTACAGTGAAATTGATTCTTCATATCCCAGCATGTTGGTAAGCTGGGGTCAGAGCACAGGGTCAGACATGATACAGCACCCCTGGAACAGGGAGGGTTAAGGGGTCTTGCTCAAGGGCCCAACAGTGGCAGCTTGGCAGTGCTGAGGCTTGAACCCACGACTGTCTGATCAGTAGCCCAGTGCCCTAATCACTGAGCCACGACTGCCCCAACCACTGAGCCACCACTGCCCCTTATGAATGTCCATTTATGTAATTTGTTATTATTTTCAATGTGTTTTGTTGCTTTGTGCAGACTAAATAAAACCCACTTGACTTGATAATTCAACTGCTTTTTGAATTTCATTTTCAGAAATGCTATTTTTGAAGGGGGGGGTCAACTACATGGTAGCTAGGGCCCCAAAGTGGTGTAACAGTAAAGCGTTTGCCCTGTTGGGAGGTCCCAAGTTTGAATCTTGTTGATACCATGTCTGTGGGCGCATGTAAAGCTCACGTACATTTAGCACATCCAGCTGTTCTATGACTTTGTATGAACATCAGTTCTTCACATGGCTTTACATGTCTCAGAGGAGACACAATACTGGGTAAAAATGTCCTTTAAAAAAAAAAGCTAGCCAATAGTAGTATAGGTTTGCCTGTAACAACTGGCAATCTTGCTTAGTAACACAGGCTTCTTAGCAACCGTTACTGTTAGATCTGTATTCACATGGAAGCACACAGCTAAGACCTGTCTTAAATGCTCCTAGGTGTAACTTTGGCTGGTGCAATGAGCATTAAGTCCTCCCCACAAATCTAACTGATCTACGACCTATTTAGCAGTTAAGACTGCCTTAGTTAAGACCTGTTGGTGCAACCGGCCCCTGAAGGCACACTGCAAATATCCTATTACAGATGGAGCATTTGGATGCTGGATGGCTCGTTTTAAGGGACAAACAGTCATTTCACTGGACATCAACAGATTAAAAAGTGTCAGTCACTGCCACAGGAGGTTTTGGGTTCAGCGCCCGACGACTGCTGCATGAACAAAGTTAGCGAATCTGCCCAGAACTGAGCATCGCTGAGACAAATTGGGTTAATGCCACAGTGATGGAGCAGCGTCCTGGTGAGGGGACATAATTATATGACCATCTGTTCTAGCGCTCAGAGATTAGGGTGGCTGGAGAGCGGGAGCCGAGCTTCTGATATGCTTCCTTCTAAATTGCCTTTTAATACTTTCCTCCAAGGATATGCTGCGAGAAGTGAACACAATCACACACTACACATTAGCAAATACAGGCAAAAATGAAGCGCTTGAACATGCAACGTGTGCGCACACACACACACACACACACACACACACACACAAACTCCCGTTCCCCTGCGTGTCACTTGCAAGCCCTGTGAGTGCCAGCACTCTCTCCTCTGTCTACCACACTATTTGCATTACAAATGAAACACGAGCTTTGCCGCTGCATATTTATGAGCGCGACCATTCCAGTAAAGTGGCAACGCTGCTGCATATTTATAGAGGAGGTTGTTCCAGCAAAATGAAGTTCTTTTGAATTCACATGAATCTCTCGTTTCAGGAGAAGGATGCTCCAAACACATCTAAATGTCGTCCACTTGTCATCCGTGAATGTGTCTCCAAGAAGATTGAGCACGAGGTGCTATTGAATCAGCAGCCTTCAGTTCATTCAATAAGAGCTTCACTTTGAGTGTGTGTGAATGTGTGTGTGCTTGTATGTGGCGGTGCTTCTTTCATTTTTTGAGGACTCCATAATGACAAGAGCACATGTTTTTTTTGAGAGGAAGGCATGTGTCAAAAATGTTGCTTTTATTTAAAAAAAAAGTGAAAGGAATGGCATACAAACTGTTTAGCTACAGTCACTGTTCAATGGAAAACCCCAGGTCAAAGACAAAAAGATTTAATTTCTTATTAAGTAATATTCCTAAAAATATGCCGTAGACATCAATCTGTACGTTTATTGTGATCTTTTATTTATTTTTAAACATTTGATGTTAGAATTGTAATGTGGATCATTTTTGTGAATGACAATTTTGAACTTTAGAACTTTATTTTTGCCTCTTTATATGTATTTTCCCGTTAACACCTTTATGGGAGAACATAAGAGGTAAGGTTGAAATATAATACAATATAATATTTATGAATATTAATAATTTTCTATAAAACGGACAGTCTACAGACGCAAAAAAGACACGTCTTGTCTTTGACCAATATACACTTTTAGAAAAAAAGTTTCTTTTAGGGTTTCTAGGACAGTTAAGGGATCTTAGCTTCCTATTTGGAACCCTTTCTGATAGAGAAACACTCTGTTGTAGGATTCTATATAGTATCTTTAAGGGTTCCCACAGAGGGACAAACTGAGGAACCCTTAAGTTCTAGATTTAACCTTTTAATAATAATAGAATAATAATAGTAAGTCCTGTACGTGCATGTGTGTTTGTGTACATATGGTTAATGTTAGTCGTCTATTTTTGTGTTTACTGATATGTGAGTATGTGTGAGAAAACTCTTTGTGAGTATCTCGTTGCCTTCGCCTGTTTGCACAGAAGTGTGTCTGATTCTAGTGAAGGCATCTGGGTCTCTCTCGGTGTATGTGTGTGTGTTCTGCACTGCACAGGGAGGGAGTAGGACACGGCCGGCCCCCTGAGAAAGCTCAGCTGTGTCCTAGTCTTGAGCGTTCTCATCAGGTTAATGCGGATCACTGATTTATTGTTGCAGTAACCAATGTAGAGTAAATAGGGGGTCACTCTCACCCCACTGGAATAACCGTAAGGCAACACCCCACCGCATGCCTCCACGTGCCACACTGAGTCGTAAGTGAGGTTCGTTTATATTCACATTAATCTTTCTTTTCAGGAAAAGGAAGTTTCAATCGCATCTAAATGTCATCCATGTATTGTAAATATTGCTAATAAAATTTGGATAGAAAAAAAAAATACATTGAATGTAAAATCAGAAAAGATTTTTCCCCATTTTTTTTCCACCTCCGGTGATTTTTAAAAGGTCACGTCCATTTTTATTGGTTGAGTAAAGCAGGCTTAGCTATTAGAGAAAATAAATGAGAATGCCATTCTTACTACGCAACACAAATAAATGGAATATTTTTGAAGGCCATGTTTGACTGCTGCCTCATGGCTCTTAGAAAAGGCAGAGGCTGATTGTTACCTTTACTTCCAATGTGGATGAGCCGTGGCAGTGTGAATTACTCAAAGACAGAGAGGTGGACAAACAAACACACACAGACACCAACACAAACAATTACTCTTTTGTGTGAAACTTGTGACACACCCGCTAATTACCCAGAGTCCTTAAGAGAACAGGCATCAAGCTAAGATGAGACTAAGGTGAGAAACTAAAGGCAGAACGGAAATAAGGAAGGTTTGGAAAAGTCCCAGGAGATGATGAACGCCTGTCTTTTGACTCGCATCCTTCTCTCTCCTTCTTGCTTTGCGATCTATCAGTCGGCCATGTTCCTCTCTGCTGTGAGGTTAATGAGAATACAAAAACACCTCACCACAGCTCCACTTCTTCTCCTCTGTTTTGAAATGGGGTGGGGGGGGCACTCTGATTTTTATCCCTCGAAGTGCAGTGGGAGCGAGGAAACAGAACACAAAAATAAGAGGAGAGAAAGAAAAGAGGGGAGAATGACTGAAAGCTGGGTAAGGAGGGATTTGAGAAGAGGTTCTCAGCAGAAACGATCTGTGTGAAGGTGTTGGAAGCGGTGCGAGCTGGAGTGAGATCTGTGAAGGAGAAGCTTAATCATGGCTCTTCAGGCCACAGCTAGCTTAATTTCCCCCACTCCTTTAAAATGGCTGCCGAAGAGCTTTAGCAAACTGCAGGCTACACACACACACACACACAGCGCTACCTGACAGCAATCTAGCTTAACCTTTACCTCACTGAACCCTGGTGGACATGATAGCTAGCATACAGCATACAAAGATACTCCCAATTCACACACACACACACACACACACGTTCATACATTCATATTTACATATTTGATCATATTTCATTCAGCATTATAGAAGCAGCTAGAGGACAGAGGTATAGGGAAGAGAGTCACTTACTGGTAGTACAGTTATTCCTGATACAGTCTAGATGGGGGAGAACAGACAAGATGTAAATTCAGCCTTCAAGGTTATGACTGCAGACATCCATTACAACACACTGTCCACAAACTGGGGACAGACACACAAACGGGGTGGGCCGGAGAGGATCTGTCACACTGATCAGGCACACACTGTCTCTCTATCGCTCTCTCTTCTCTGCCTCCCACATCGAGATAATGAACTCCAGGTGGAGAGAACACACTCTCACATGCTATCTCGGACACGGCACTCATAAATATTCATCTCCTCGTTGGGGCGTAATATATTTAGAATTAGGGAAATTTGGCAAGTACAGAAATGTGATTATATCCAAATCCATATGAGTCCAGCGCTGCTGAATATTCAAAGGTGGCTGATTAATTTCTTTCCTGGGTTAGTTCGAAAAATGGCAGAGGCAGAGCAAGGGAGAGAGAGGAAGGGAGAATCTGGCCAGGGTAACAGCATGCCCTCACCACCGGCGCTTCTGCTGCTCCAGTATGCACATATGTTAAAAACACATTTCCCTTTAATAAGCGAAAAGAGACAAATTTAAAGAACAAGTGGTAAAGACTTTAGACCTGGAAGAGGCTGATAGATAGAACAGAGAGGTTCTTGTGCTTGTCAAGGCACACTGCAGCAGAGCGCTGGAGCATGTCCACCATCAAGCTAAGCCTCTTGGGAGTGGAGCTGAATTCGGAATGCTTTTCTGGGCAAAAATAAAACACTTGCAAACAGTCAGTCCCTGACTACCAGTCTGCTTTTCGTTGCACCTGTGGAAAGTGCACCATGCTTATGAATAAATATCCAGACTTGTGTTGTCTCACAGTGCGGTAAAATGGGACTGACTGAGGTGTGTGTGATTAATCGCTTATGCATATGTGAAGGCCTCGATGTTATTTCACTAATGCTAATCAGCTAAGATTGTAAATAATACTTCTATTAACTTTGTTTTAAAGGAGCAGTTTGTAATGTTTAGAGCCCTCTGCTGCATGCGAGGTGAATTGCAATCGCAAAGTAAACATTAGCAAGCTTTCCCTGTTCGCCTGAAAAGACACCTCTCTGTTAAACTACCTATGCCTTGTGGGTTGCCTTTTTCTCTGCTTTGGATGGGGGTGGAGCCTATTTCTGGGCTGGAAAAAGTATAAACAGGAGCCTAAAATGGAAAAAGAAAAAAGGAAAAAAAATAGCGAATTCCATTGCACAGAAATATTGCAAATTTTTCGAAGGTATTTTTTATATGAATTTTGAAAAGGCTATTTTGAAGCAATTTCCGTCAGAGACATTCCCAAAACTAAAGGCCTATTTTTACAATGAATTCTTTATTACCATCTGACGGAAATCCTTTTTGAATTTAAAGGAAAAGTTTTTTCATCAAGTTTAGAAATTCTCAGGCGAGAAAACTGTTCATAAAAACATTTTAAAAAGTTGATTTATTTTTCATCTTAGGCATAATGCATCTCAAAGTAATTGGGTCCCATCTTTGTGGTGTTGTCAAACATCTAAACTGTAACTGTGTCAAGTTTTGTACAAAGGTATCAAAAGTTACAGTGTTTGGGGCGCAGTAGTCTAAGCCTTAGACACTGTGCCCGTGGCTTGCTAGCGAATGTTGCTGATCTTGCGACACTAGAGTGCGGCAACAAGACATGTGCTGCCAAAGTGCGCTCTAAGCTTCCGGGTATTTGTTGCACACAGCCCTGCTCATTAGAACAGTGAGCAATCAGTGACATCCTCATATCGATGTAAAGATCTGACTCTCAGATACCCAATGGTTGAACGTTTTTCTGACACTGAACTTTAGGTCATGTGCCAAGACCCTAAAAAGCCGGGCGTGTTTTTAGCCTACTTAGCATTTGGTCCCATAAGGATCATGAGGATACATCAAAGGATATATCTAAAAGAAACGTGTTGTGTAACATTGTGTTTGGACTCTTTTTATCGTGGCAATCTCCTGTAAGTAATTACATGCTATTTTTCGCATTACATTTATGTTTTATGAAATGATAAGTGAAAGAGATGTTTATACCTTGCATTGGCGTGCACTGATGATATATGGCATGTGGCTAGCCGGTACACAGAATCATTTTTATGAATGTTTTAACTTTTTTAATGCAATTTCTTTTTTTTCTTTTTCTTAAAGACACTTTCATTTTAGCTGCAAGTTAAACTTTAGTTATCATCTGGCCAAATTGGTTTGATGCAATGTAAAGTCCGGGCATTTTGCTTTCAAATAGTATATTGTCTATGCCGATGCAATAAGGACTTCTTAAAGGGGAAGTCGCCAAATCTGTTTAAGAGTTTAAGAGGTTAAACTTTTACAAATTTCTTCCATTCTTTCACTACAAACACTACAATCAATACTCCCACTGAAAGTCTCTTTAACACTGAAGCAATATTGTTGCCTGTTCTCTGGCTACTGTAAAGAATAATACCTCTCATTTTAGTTCCCACTGCAATGCAGAAGCTACTTTTATTATTACCTTTTCCAAAAAGTCTACCTATAGAATAACGGATCAATATTTTTTTGTGCACCAGCAATGAGGGCGAATGTGTCCTGATGGAGTGGAGGGTTGCGAGAAATCCAGAGCAAATCACAAATCCAGCTCCTTCCTCTCCCATGAGGCTATAGCCCATTGTGCGTCGTCAACCACAGCAAAAATGTGGTCGCAAACAGCCAGAGAGCAACGTGTGCTCATCCGAACAGGGAGTGCAGTCGCCTCTGGGGTAGAGGGGAGATGATTTGGGTTTGTTTGTCTGTGTCTGTGTGTGTGTGTGCTGTATGAGTGTTAGGAAAAGGTGAAGGCTGGAGAAGCTTGTGGATTAAGGGCAAGCCTAAACATGATATTTATAAGTGGACTCGCTGAATGTGATAGTGCTTGTCGTGAAGTGACATTATTGAGAACACACACCTTGGTGTGGGGACATTTGTTTCTGGTTACACACTAGTCTGTCACCCTGGGCAACTAATCCCTTTGATGGAAAAAACTGGTTTGAAACCACGCAGCGGCATGGTATCAAACTGGATCATGTGATTATCTATCTATCTATCTATCTATCTATCTAATGTGGTAAAACTTCCTTTTATTAAACATGAGTATATGACTTCATAATGTCAGGTTACATGACACGTTATAATATCCGTTCATAAAAACATTGTGGACACTAAGGTTGTAATGCACTATAACACAGGTTCTGCTATTGTATCTGTACCACAAGTTATAATGCATTATAGCATACACCTTTGGTTTCTCAAATTGTATTCAACTCCAGTGTTTATAAAATAACACAAAGATAACACATAATAGAGCATTATTCCAGGTCATTACAGGCTTTAAGTGAAATTAACTTTTTATTTTTATAATGCATTATAACATGTGGTATATAATACATAATAGAGCATATAAAAAATAATAGTGAAGTAACCTTTTTTTATAATGCATTTTAACTTGCGGATACTATACCAGAACCTGTGTTGTACTGCATTACAACCTTAGTGTCTGCCATGTTCTTATGAACAGACATTATAATGCATTATGTAATATGACATTATGAAGTCATATACTTATGCTTTATAATGTGTTGTTCATGTAACTTCTTGGGAGAATTTATACAGACTTATGCCAGGCATTATACGGTATTATGTACGCTATATAACACCATGAATACTGCATTATGAATTCTGATTTCATGGGAAATGTTACCGGTTACATGTGAAATATCGTACATTACCTTTAAATTGCACAGTAGCAGATTTACCTGGTGTCCACTTGTATGATAAGTCTCACGTGTCTCTACTTGCACTGTTGGATTCTGATTCTGTACCCCTGATCTACCATTACTAAACACATGGATTTCTAACCTATTTATTGTTATAGACAATGAAGGGTCTGTAGTTAAACCATAGAACCCCAAGTAACAAAGTCCAGACACAGACAAACATAATCAAAGCTTTGTTCGACTGGCCATAATAGCCAGGAAGGATTATATTTTAAAGTGTTTGACAATCTAAAAGTGCACTCCATGGTGGGAGGAGCCATCGCGCGCTCATCTGGGAGTGTGCGCGGGGCCGCAGACTCTGGCCTTTGAAGGGTGTACACCGTCCCATTCTCTTTTCAATACACTGAGACAACAATAGCATACGCAGTACCTAATGCATGTTCATGAGTGTGAGAATAACTGAATTCATATTGTTGCCAAAGGAAAATTATAGCATTATAACATATTTCAATATGTTTCATTGAATTGTGAATACTTCATAAAATGCGAAATATGGCTTTCATATCTTGCACCTATAAAAATGGGTCTCTGTGAGCATAAACGTGAAGATAAATTGTCACAGAAGTGAGTTTAAGGTGTGTATATGTATTATGGCTGTCGAGGCAAACGCTCTGATTGGCTGATGTACCTAGATTGACCGTGAGTCGGACCCGCCCTCCATCCAGCTCCAGGCGAAGTGTGTCTGCAGAGTTGCGGGAGGTGGTTGCCATCAGAACACCGTAAGCACGCTGGGAGCGGAAGCGTAGTGACACGTCCTCTGCCTCGGTGTGCATTACCACCGGCAAATTGATCTTCATAAACTTACTGCCGTCATAACTGAGGATAGTGGCATCTGAGAGAGGAAAAGAGGGGGGAAAGTTAGATGGTACTATAAACCATTGAGAAGGGGAGGTAAAGCTGAAGGCAGTGTGAATGCGGTGAAGCCGGCACCGGGCTGTAGATCATAAACTCCAAGGTTCATGGAGACAGACGAGTGACAGGTTACTACAGCCTTTTACAACTGGACACCGTGGCTCTCTGACGCGCCAGACAACCACACAACAGTGCTCACCATGACTGCACACACAAACCCAGCGCATGAAGCTCATAAATAACAACATTACACCCTGGGTTCCATTAGTTCATTTCCATACGAAGCATCATTTATTAACTCAATCACTGGTAATGTATTCCTACTGCTGTGTGGCAGGGCTCGGCTTTAGAGCTGCATTTTACAGCCAGAGCCAGTCTCCATTTCTCTAATCTGTTTATACGTGTGGCAATCACTTTATTGGCCAATTCAATTAAGCGGCAAGATCCTAAGCCACTGCACGTCTTAGGGAAGATAGCAGACTGCTGAAAACGGCAGCCATCTTACTGACAGAGAGGCTTTGAAAAGACAGGAAAGATGGGGGAGACGAGGAATACATAGGGGCAGCACTGCCTCGAGAAGTCAGCATGGGTCTAAGTAGGAAATCTTTACTGTCTGGGAATCCACTGAACTCAACTGTTTCAGTCTGGCACATCTGTCCCAATGCGAAATGTTTCTCAACATCTGGCATGAGAACCACTACGAAGCCATCTGTCTTCAGCAAAAGAGCTCCAGAGACCTCCATGGCTGAAGGCTAACACCAATTAGACTGCCCTTCATTTACGCACACACAACGCTACTCAGCTACTGTAATTTCCACTGACTGTCTCGTCTCACCATCTCCTGTTTCCATTAGCACGCAGCCAAGCCTGAGAGAGAGCGGGGGGAGGG
>JAOUQW010000049.1:7195715-7224002 GCA_028565825.1 Olivaichthys viedmensis
ACACACACAAACACACACAAACAAGTAGAAGACAGAAGAACAAGCATGGCAGCACACATACTAATGAGCACAGAAGAGAGCATTCTGCCCCTGAGGAGAAGCACCTACGTGTGTGTGCATGCGTTTGGCTGTGTGTGCGTGTTTGTGTGTGTCCTCACCTGAGGCTGCGGGCGGCCATGTTGTACTAGTCTTTTAAGTCCACGCTCTTACTAAATATTGACTTGTTTGACAAGCCCTCACTTAAAGCAGCAGGTCATTTTAGATTTTTTCTTGGTCTCCATTTTCTCTGTCTGACACAGTTCAGGCCAAGTCACACTAACTTTCACAAGCAATTTCATTCATTTCAATAGAATTAATTTCGATCCCAGTCAGCACCGACTGACCAGAGACGTCCATTACAGGTCCAGTCTGGCCTTAACTTAAATGTGCATTTAAAAAATGTTGTAATTGGTCTATTTTTAGTTTGGTTTCATGGTTCGGCCTCTAAATATACATCTTTTTTTGGTCCATATTAAGCTTGATGGCTTGTATACGACCACAACTTTCACTCTGGCTTGAAATCTAGACGTACCATTAATGTCAGCAAAGACGTCTTTTTCGCATCTTTTAAACATTTTTGTGCTAACTGGGATAGCACAACTGCTTTGACCTCTGAAGGGGCAGGCCTTCATATTACAACACAGAAAATCCACAATGGAAAAAACGCTAATTTTAGCAGTGGGCAGCTATTAGATTTTATTTAATACTTCCCAACCAGACTATAAATTATTCCATACAAAAGAGGTGGTATGCATTCAGCCAGGAGGCTGGATTAGATGGTATAACATCTAACATCCGTTACTTTTGTTTTTTATTGTCTATGGATGGCACGGTAGCTGGCTTACTATCTTAACTCTGACATGCTGGAAAGCAAGGTAGATTGCCAACAATTTTTTTTTTTATGTACAAAACTCTGTGTCGTCTATATGTAGGGCTTTATTTAGGACTTTTAAAATTAAATTAGTCAAGTTGAATTGCAAATTTACAAATGTTTTTTCTTTTCTTTCCACTCTCGCCACAATATCGTTAGCCCCAGCCATAATTCTAAAAGATAAATTGCTTTTAGAATTGGCACCAAACTGAAGGACTTTTTCTTGTCACCAATCTTCCGGTACCGCCATAATCACGCCCATTTGGCAAGGAGACACAAACTGCATATTTTCGTCGCTATATTTACAAGAATGTGGTCTAACTTCAGAAGGAGTCGGGTGCAGCATAGTCACTTTATTCTCTATCATAAATCTGTGGTGGTTTGTAGGAGCGCATTTATTCTCCGACACACCTGAGCTTCCGTGATGGAGGGAGTCACGGAGGAGCGGAAACCCATCTCCCTGGAGCAGAGCCCCTGCTGCGACCTTTAACCCCCTCTGACCCAATCTTTATTCCTCCCTACCGTTGGTCGCTGTAGGAGAGGCAGCCGCAACACACTGACAGCTTGACAAACGAGCCATCGTCTCATCTTCAGAGGAGTAGTCTCACTCCAGGAGAGGGGATAATGAAAGGAGCAGGATGGCCAATGGTTCGAAAAAGACCCATTCCTGCCCTCCTACAGTGGTGTGTATTCATGCGACAGGAGAGCCTAGTGCTGCGGCTCCTGAGCTGCCTGACAAGCAACACATTACATCCAATCAGGGCATGATGGAGCGGCAGCAGTCTGCACTATGGAGAGGGCTGCAGAGGTCTTGAATAAGATGACATGCTTGGAAAACAGAGCACGGAGGCTGAAAAAGTGAAGGGGAGGGGGGTTGGTGATGAGGTGCGATGTGGGGTCTGAGAAAATTACAGATTTCAAACTATACGCATTAATTTGAGCTATTTCCCCAACACCAAAAACAGGCTTTACGAAATTAACGGCTAGTCTTGTCACAGTTAGGTTCTAAAAAAAAAAAAAAAGATACAAAGCCTCTGAAAGAGTCACTGTCCTACTTCCTAACCCAGTCAGAAATGGAGGACTGCAGGTAGAAAGGAGTGTACATAGATGAGTGCTCCCTCCATCTGCCCCTCCATCTGTTCTTACTTTCATTTACCACTCGCTCCTGTCCAAGGCTCCTCCTCTGTAAAGCAGGATCAACCAAACACACACACTGTAGCCACACAAACTCTTTCTTGCATATATGAATACATGCACTCACACTTCCTCTGCCTCCCTCCGAACCCCTCTTTCTTTTTCTCACTCTCACTCTCACACACACAGAAACACCTTACATGCCTATATCCAAGGAAGCACTTTACCGAAGGTTTTCATGACACTTGGCGTATCTGTAAAGGGGGAAGACACACTTTGCACGAGGTGTGTGTAGGGTGACAGCGGGAGAGTCAGGAGTCACATGTTCGTGTTACACCTCCCTGCTGAGCCCAGCACAATCCACCGGCACGTTGCAGCACTCAGGAGTTCTGCTCGCCACAGGGATTAGGGAAATGTATGTTCAACACTCATGATAAACAGGATCAGTTGGCTCTGAGGCATCATATATAATTCAGCTATGCTCATGGAGGGTTCCCGCATTCCAATGGAAGCTTTGCCATAAATGAGAAATACAAATTTTCAACATGAAACATGAAGCCTTGTTAAGTTGAAGAGCAGGCAACTAGATCAATGAAGCAAACATGGACTTGTGAATTAACATTAACAACTTGCCAACATTGCAATAAACCAGGTATATAGCTGAAGGAAATAGAAGACGATCCTATTACTGGCTGTCTGAATCTCTCTGTCTGACATCCTACCAGTGTAATTGATTAAATTGATGTGCTAGGCACCAATACTGATAAATATCTGATATGAATAAATAAAATAAACAGGGATTCAATACATGGCTTGCTTGCTTTAGTTATTGGGCTTTTAGCTTTTAGAAGGCCTGGGCAACTTTGACTTCCACTCCACTACACTCTAGCAATATTGTGCCTGATTACTGAGTCCAACATAACGGAAGGATACAGGTGATTTTTTCAAATTGTTTTACAGATGTAAAGTAAGCTGTAAAAATGTAAAGCTGCAACAATGTGTTTGTAAACTGACTGTGTCTGATTTGTGATCCATTGCAATTACAGTCTTTACTCTCACCAGCATTGTTCACTACCAAGTTCACTTTTTTAAAACTCTCTGTATAAACACGCAGCTTTATGTTCAAAATGCACTAACAAGTCTCAAAATTAACTAATTTATAGAAACACCAGCGCTACATTTCTTCTAACAAGCACTCTGTCAATCAGCGCATAATGACCAGAAAAAACACTAATAACTTGTGGCATTACAGTGCACTATTTGATTTATATAGTTGATATAGAAAATATGTTTTCTCTTTATTTTGTTTTGTATTGTAATTGTTTACGGTCCATTGGTTCATAGTGTAAGCAGATTTGTTTTGTTTATTTTTATTCATTTAATTTTTTTTCTACAAACTTTCCATTACAAACAGAATGGCACATCTTTGATCGCCTGATATCGTAACAGAAAAATGTATGTGGTTTCCTGTAAAATATACAGTAACTCACAGTTACAGTAAAAGTGGGTTTACTCTGTCAACTTCATTTGCCCACATGTTCTAATCATCGCACCTTTTCTCCTCTCTTGCTATACACATTGTGAAAAAAATGACCTGCATCGCGTGACCTGTTTCCTTATTTCAGGCTTTAGCCTTCCACAGAGGCCATCCAAAAAAGAAATCATCGCTCGTTCTGTATTGTACGGCCCGATTCAGGATTGGTGTTATAGCACTCCATTGAATGATATTGCTGCATGTCTAGTGATGTTGGCACCCCCCTGACCCAAAACAGAACCCAAAACCTTTACTCGTTTCTTTGTCTAAATAACAATGACATTTTTTAGGGGTTTGATTGCAGTTCAACATAGTATTTGTTTCTGCTATCAATTTGATATGCAAAACTGATACCCATTTGGTTTTGAAATTGATTCTAATCAGTTTTGAATCAAAGTATGTAAACATTTGCAAATGGAGCTGTAGAAATACATGGTTTTGCTGGTGGTAGTGATTACGTGAGAAACATATGCAAGAATTTTGAAAACTGTGTGCACTGAATACATTTTGTGTTAAAGCAATTAAAAAAAAAACGTATTCACAGTTTGGTCTAATTAAAGCGCTGTTGCGCCAAATGTGTGAAGAGTTTTGAAAAAGTGAACTTGGTACTGAAAAATCCTTGTTAGCAATTGTAAAAAAAAACTGTAAACAATTGGAAAAATATTGGATTGATCCATCACTGGCAATCTTTAGCTGGTGTAGTATAAGTGCAGGACACCATCATCCAAAGGGGACATATACACGATTTTCATTAACGTTCCACCTTTTCTATCAGGTTAAGGAACAGTGTATAAGGTGGACTGCATGTGGATGCAACAAGGGACTACCATGTTGTCCCATGCAATCACAAATCTTCTTATTTCCTTCTTCAGGCTTAAGCCTTCTATAGGGGTCATCCAAAAATGAGATCACTGCTCTGTATTATATGGCCCAAATTGGAATTCATGTCACGGCAATCTACTGGTTTATATTGTAAATACAGTGATGTACATACAGTGATGTTGGCCTGCCTCTGGCCCAGAACATCCAATGTGTCCCTTTTCTCTTTGTCCCTATTATCATTATATTTCTTTAATTTTATGGTTTTGATTGTATTTCAATATAGTATTTGTTTTATCCATTTGATATGTAAATTGCTTAGTTCTCAATTTAAGTGTTTTGAGAGTTGAAAGAAATTATGCAAACGTTTGCAAACTGGGCAGTAGAAATGCATAGTTTTGCTGGTGGTAGAGCATGAGTGAGAAACAAACGCAATAATACTGAACACTGTGTTCACTGAATGCATGCTGTGTCAAAGCAGTGAAAAATTTATTCACAGTTTGGTCCACATAGAGTGCTGTTGTACTAACTCTGTGAAGAGTTTTGAAAAGTGAACACGGTATTGAAAAATGCTTGTTAACAATTGTGAAAAATGTAAATCATAACAAACTTATTTGCTTCATGTGTTCGATGCTTAAGTCGTTGTCAAGTAATTTAATTTCACAGCCTACTTTCATTTCAGTAAACTTTGTCATTTTCTAGTTATTTTATGTTTGAGGGTGTCTACTTCAACTCAAGCAAATATTCATTACTTTCACCACAGCTGCCACATTTGGTGGTTTAAAAAGAAAATCCCTTTTACATCCTCCTCCACACATCATCTTTCTCTTCCTCTATTCCTCCATCGCTTCCTTTTGCCAGTTAAACAGTTGTGGGGTTAAGGGAAGGATTTGGCAGCACCCACTGGAGCAGCACTTCACCATCTCTCAAGCTCACAGCATCTCTCAAGCTTGATAATGCAGCAATGCCACCGATCTCTATTGAGCTAATTGGTCAGATCATTTCCATAATTCCAGTGTGCGGTTGAAACAATGCAAACATAATTGATTGCGTTTGCTTGAAGCAGCTGGGATTTCGCTGCAGGGGGATTACTGTGCCCAGACAACTGGCACATTCCTAAAGGAAACACGCTCCCATTAAACAATTGGCCTGAGTCCGAGCACTTCACGGAGATGTCTTTGATAGGCAGCGCTGGTGGACGATGATATTTAGCTCAATACATGCAGAGAGGAAATGGAGTTTATTGACTGTCTGTCTCTCTTTCTCTTTGCCCCGTTTTGCATGGAGCACTGGAGGGGCAACTCTGGCTGCTGCCATTCATCTGGAAAAACAACAGCATTGAAATTCTGCCAGGGATGGAAATAAAAAATGAAAAAACATAACACACGCTTGAGTGGCGCTCTCTGAAGGTGACATGGACTGGAAAGAAACACAATTACCCCAGAAACAGTAACGTCAGCTGTGTTGGCTGCCTCACATTCTGTCAAGGCCAAGCTCACAGTGGAGAGGCGATGAGAGGGTAGAGCAGGGGCGGTTCTAGGATTTTTTTCATAGGGGGCCAAGGGGGGTACAAAGGCATTAACAGGGTGGTCACCAAAGCTGAGGATATACATGTGTGATGGGCTTATACAAATTGCAGAAAAAGCAACCACGTGACTAATGAGCAATTAATATAAGCCCACACGATTCTTGCTTGCGAAGCAATATCAAGTTAAATGAAGCCACATGACTTAAATAAGATTTATAATGAGTCTTTAAAGATAATTCTTATACCCTCATCATTAAACCAGACTAGATTTAAAAAAATAGAATGAATAAATAAATGAATTATTATTACATAAAAGCATTATTTGTGGCACAAAAACAGTATAATCTCTATTTAAATCGTATTAATGTATACTGCATTTAAAGGGAATTTTTTGACACTAGCATTCGAAAGTTTGGAATCACCTGTCATCAAATTTTATGAACAGTCATTATTCTATTCCCTAACTCTTATACAATGTAGTAGATCTAATATATCTAATATAAACCAGACACCAAAAGGTCTTTTTAGAGGGTTTGTTTGGTATTTAAAGTATTTTGGAAAAAAGTTATTTAAAAGTCTTTATTTTTTAAAGTGAAATGATAAAAATGTAATTGTAAATGTAAAAATGTACAGAGATAATTCCAGTACATTATTTAAGTCTCCAAAAAAAGGCGTTCTGGATATTAATATTAACATCACTCTTGATGCTCTAAGAGTCATTTTGCAGTCATCATTCTGGACACAATGTTGCTTTCTACAAATGATTAAAGTGCTTTAAACAAACCTAAAGTGCATAAACACTAGAATCATATTGCAATCATTTTATAGATGGATCTGAAACTAAATGGAGTTTATATCACTGAAAACAATGATTCTAAACTTTTGAATGCTAGTGTATATCAAAGCTATTTAGAATTTTAATTTCTTTATCGCCTGTGTCTTCTCTCTGTTCGCAGCTTTCTCTGAGTCTGCTGCTGATTTGCTCATGAATGACACATCCTGGCCAGACTGCACCATTCATGAAAAATTTCGTCCTCGTCTTGAACGGCCAACAACGCCTTCATTCTGAGTCGCTCAGAACATTTATTCTGTTATTATTCTGATTGTATCATACATAAAGAGAAACCAAAATTGTCAGAAACTGTAGTGTCTTGGCTTGCCAATGTACACGTGTAAACAATATGAGTACTTTAAAATGGGTTAATCAGACAAAAATACAGCTCGCCTCTTATTGAGAAACAGCTCAGCGATGAGCCCCTTCAGCCGCTTCAAAAGGGATCAGCGGGTATCGTCTTCAGAGCGCACGTGAGCCTCCCGAAAAATCCCGGGGGGGCACCGGGGTGGCCAATCACATTTTTAAGCTAGAACCGCCCCTGGTCAGGAGGTGGAGATCCTGATCGACTCACAGGCCACCTTAGAACTTCTTAAGTCTGGCCTATCACAACGTGCCTAAACGACATATTAATTTATCTCAAGCGCAATGCAGCAGCTGCCCAGAGAACAGCCTGACACATGCCTTGCAGCTCATTGTAGCTCGAGAAATGATGGACTTCTTATCCAGAGTGTCCTTCATGTAGATTAATAGTCAATTCCTGAATGAAGTCACACAGAGGAGCGATAACGCCTGTGCTTAGTTGGTTCACAAAACTAAAATAGCAGAAATGTGAGCATAATAACCATGACCCACCTCTCTCGCAGGAGCGACCCAGGTAGCTAGTTCCCGAGCAGTCACACACGTAGCGGTTCCAGCCCTCCCTGCACGAGCCGCTGTTTAAGCACGGGTTGCTCAGGCACTGCTTTGGAGGCTCTTTGGAGCAGGATGGCTTGACGCCCACAGCTCTCTGGGTCTCGGCGAGGCGCCGGATGTCTTTGCTCTGGCCGTCCATGAACAGGTCGCGCACGCAGCCCACGTAGCCGTAGTTGAGCAGGGCTGTCCACACCTCCGTGGGAAACACCAGGCCAGTGCGGTCTTCCGGCAAACCACCCAGGTAGAGTGTGTCATCCAGATCCAGGATCTCACTCTCGCCAGGAGCATTATAGGGGGTGCGCACTGAGTTGACAGAGATGGTGCCTGAAAAGAAACGAGAATGGTTAGAACTTTAAAGTGGCAATGTTTAAAAGCATGTTTCTAGACCTGTGTGATTCACAATATTGCTATGCAATGGATCTCGGTAGCTTCTTCATTTTAGGCTTCTGTGTTTATTTGTGCGGCCCTGAAATGAACTCCAACCCCAAGCAGAGCAGAGCTGTTCAGCTATACCCCTTTTTCTTAAAAGACAACTCACGAGGCATACCGAGTTTAAACAGAGCAGGTAGGTTTAGTTTAAGCGAAGGGAAAGGCTTGTCAGCTTTTTCATTGCAATTGTAATTCATCTTGCTGGCAGCAGAGGGCTGTAAAAGTTACAAACTTCTCCTTTAATAACTTGGAAAAATAGTAATGCAGGATTTTTCTAGAGTGATGTGAACCCCATTTGTTTTGGTTCACTGACTCCGTTGAAACGGGGCAATATTTAATACCTTTTAATAAAATGGAATACCTCTCAGACACACTGGCCATTACAATAGGATTAAAATAACATATGCATTAAGTGTATAAATGTAGTATGTGTACCATGCATGAAATAGTCTATAAAGTGTTTCAGTCATCCAAGCCAGTGAATAGTCTATTAGTAGTAAGACTAGGCAGTTGGTGGGAAATTGCCTGGCTTTCATGTGACTGGGTGATTGACACCTATGATGTCATGAAAGTTACTGAATACCATTGCAGTATTTTGTGCCTGGAGATGTGAATTACAGGCATGAAATAGAATTTTCCCTCAGTGGTTAGGGCGCTGGGCTACTGATCAGAAAGTCATGGGTTCAAGCTTCGGCACTGCCAAGCTGACACTGTTGGGCCCTTGAGCAAAGCCCTTAACCCTCTCTGCTCTGCCGTATCATGGCTGACCCTGCACTCTGACCCCAGCTTACTACCCTCAGGGATCAATAAAGTACTCAAAAATAAATAAATAAATCACAGCTGTAACTGAGTATCAGAGTATTTTAAATTATACGTTCAACCATTAATCAGTTTTACCACATGGACTGACAATAAGCATATTTGGTCTATCTGGGGCCGTATTTAGAAAAAAAATCTTATATTACCACTAAGGTTTCTCCTAAGTCCTTAGCTAAGAGTTTCTTTTTAATATTTATTCACAAAAATATTAGTGAAAACATTTTACTAAGGAATCATACGAATTCCTAAGCAGGGTTGACACAGTTGCAACGTATTATGGAAGGTTTTGTGAATTAACTTTGGCAGTGATTGGCTAATATAGTAAAGGCCTGCATGGTAAACTGATGGATGAAATTCACATGGCATATTAAAATAAAATAAAATAGATAGAAAATGAAAGTGTTGCTGATTTCATACATGAAAACCAAAACCAAAACGATTACTACTTATTAAAAATATGTTTGTCTAATTGTCGGACTATATGTGTAGTACATTGTAAATTAATAGTATTTAATTAAATTAGTATTTAATTAAATTTACATTTAACTAGAGTATCGATTTAAACAGTCGTCTTAATTAACAGACTGTACCCTGGAGTAACCATGACTTTGTGGTTTGTGAACATCTAAAAGAAACCGTATGAACTGTAGGACAATGTGCAGTCTGTAGAGGGCTTTTACTGTTTGATGTATAACTCGCAGATGACTGATAAATTCCCAGTTCATCTGTGGTGCATAAATGATGCACTTTTCCCGTGGCTAATTAAGTAGCGAAGAGTTGTCAGTGGTATTGCATTGCCTTTCGTATTAGGTGACGTGACTGCATCTCTGACTAACTTTACAATCATAGAGATACCTTTTTAAATGCTCGTTGTCATTAGACAATTTTAAACACATGACATAGCAGTCGTCTGGACGTGTGGAATTTAGGACTAGCCTGCCTATCATTTTGAAGTTTCTTCTAAATTTGCCAGTTAAGAGCTACTTTTAGACTTAATATTTTTTTCAACCTGATCTCATGAGAAATTTATATAAATTCGGACAAACAAGGGTAATGTGGTTGCATTTTCTTTTTTTTCTTTCTTTTTTCATACAAATTAAGTTGTTAGATAAGGTCTAAACGCTAACCACACCCTAACCATGACCTTTGTATCTTTTCATCCAACTTAAGTCCTGCAAATTGTTACTAATTTGCAAGTGTGAAACCATGTCATATTTTTGGTGAATGCGGCCCCTTCAGCACTAAAAATACGTTCAAAGGCTTGACTTCAGTGCCACCTACAGTTCTTATCTTTTTCTTAAATTTTAGTTTGACACTATGGTTTTCTTTTCCACACTACTTGCACTGGTACAGAGGTTAACACAACTGATAACGATCTGCCTTCCAGGGAGCACCTCTCATTGACTCTAATGATATTGAAACTCTTTCACGAACTCTAAATCAGCCTCATTGTTTTCTTGGAGACAGTTCACTAACAACATTTAAATCCACAGAGCAATTCAGCATCCCCACCGTCCTTCATTTTCCTCCATTACATGCTGGCATTATTCATGCCTTAAAGGCAGTGACAAAAAAAAGAAAGAAAGAGCCATTATTCGTGTGATGGGACCTTGCACTCAGGGATGTAATGTACATGGAGATCTAGCCGAGTCCTGTTTATTAATGTTTAACAGCCCAAGTTCACTAAAACACCATTGCAATTTGAAAGAGTGATATTGGCCATTTGCAACAGGTGTCCTCTGTTCTGTGGTAAAACGCAGACTCTTTCATTCTTAACCAGGGCCAAACTGGTGTAGCTGTAAGCAAATGAGGTGCAGGCAGCAGGAGGGAAAGAGAGGAGAAACACAGCCTGTCTGTTGTAAGACAAACAGTCTGACAATAGCAATCCAAGCTTTTGTACCTCAGGCCTGCACAGACACGTTGAAAAGGTTTTGTTATATTAAGTGTCTCTAATACCCGTGTAGTTCCACATAAAATAATACATGCAACTATAATGTTACTAATGAGAATGTGTGCATTTTTACAGATAGATTACAGCAGTACATTTAAAATAAATACAGTTGTTACATGACTTTCTCTACCAGGTCAGGTGAGGATGATTACATTGGTATGAACTGCTGGTTTTCCAGACTATTCTTTCTGATTGTTTGCATCAGGATGTGCATAATAACCTATATTGTGAGGGTACTGCTGATTTGGTTGGGTTTGCTGATGTTACAACACCAGTGTTGTACTGGAATTATAAAGAATCGACACTTTAAAATAAATAGACAGTCACTCTGTAGTATGTAGGTGCTATCACAATCAGAAAGAAGAGTCTTTTTTTAGAAAACCAGCATTTCATGAGACACTAGTGTAATCACCTGAGACACAATGTCCTGTTACAACTGTCAATATGCACGTTGTACTTTGTGTACTCACGCAAGCAAAAACTAAAGTTAATAACACATGTATTTTATTGTAATCCATCTGTAACAGTACATACAGTACATCGATAGTTACATTACAGTTGCATGTATTGTTTATATGTAACTACAGAATATAAAGGGGGACCTTTTTTCTCCACTTCCCCAAAGATTTATAGGTTTTATTTGTTATCAATTCTGTGAGTTGATGTAAATGTTGCTTCTTTTAATTAAAGTTGTCACACCATATATCTCTTTATCATTTTCTCTCTGACACACACACAAGTGCACACCATCTTGTCCGGTGCACTGAACTTGGTAATTATTGCCCTAAACGGCAGCCAAACATCTCTCTCAAGTCATCAGTAATGAGCATGCTCCATCATCCAGCCTCTAGTTCTCAGTGCTCACCGATTACACAGCATGGCACTACCTTATGGTGGGTCTGCCTCTAAACTTCCTCACACACACACACACACATTTCACATAGATGACATCACCTATATGCACCTTTCCTAACACATACACACACACAAATGACAAACATACAGTATGCAGATGCCAACATCCATACATATACACACATGCAAGCCCACATACACACCCTGTCCGTATATGAGCATCTTCAGTATGTGTGTGTGTGTGTGTGTGTGTGTAGGCAGCTAATTCACACAGGCTGCAGGATGACGCAGCACAGCTCATTCTGTTTGGCACACAGTGAATGTCCCATCTGTCAGCGGCGTTTCAGATCCCCATGGCCTGCCAATCTCACAACGGCTTTCTTTTCCTCTCTTCTCCTCACCATCAAAATGTGTCCAAACTCACCATGGCAACAATGCAACACTGTATTAGGGAGCTTATGCTAATCTCGTTTTAAAGACGTGATGGAATTGAGCTTCACGGATGGCGTCTATGCAGTATGCCTGGAAGAAAAATACAATTTAAAACCATAGAGAAAATGCCTCCCATTTCTTTCCCTCTCAACTGAGCCCTATTAAATCCCAATTGAATACTGCATTACCGTGAAACTAAAATACCACTCTTGCTTTAGAAATCTGATTTCATAATTGCTCCGTGCGCCATTTAATTTTCTCCACATAATTCTCGCTCGCTCGGCACGTCAGAACTAATGTAGGTGACCTGCATATCTATCTCCGGAGAGAAGGGGAAGACGAGCTTTTTGCACCGAGGCAGGAATCCGCAGATCAATAAACCAAAGTTTGGCGGCGGGAAGGACAAAGAACCATAAAAGGCAACTCTCCAGACTTCAGGCAAGCATATCACTGATGGAAGGAAGTGAGGGAGGAGGAAAAGAGTGAGGGATGAAATGTCTTTACTGGGCAGCGCCGATCACTAACACGCTCCCTCCTGTGGGAAACCGACTTCTGGTTTCCATGGCAACTTGTGCAGAGAAGATAGTGGAAGCAAGAAATAGGAAGACAGGAAGGACTGGGGGCCGTTCATATTTAAATCCCTACCTGACAGAGCGTTTTTAGGCACAGTTATGACTGTCTTCAGATGGGAGTAAAAGAACAGCCCATTAAATTTTTAGGCAAAGCATTAAATGTCACTCAGAATCCATCCACTGCATCCATCCAATCACTAAATATATACTTAAGGGTACAATAAGTTGAATTATCCATGGAAATGAGACCATTTACTTTTTAGTTTTTTTAATTAGTTTTTTTGAAAGCCCACAGGGATCAAATGCTTTTCTTTTTTACAAAGCTGACAGTAAATAGGAAATACTATTTTCTGTAATATAATTTATTGTAGCTTTACTTAATCATAACAACAGAGACTAGAAACAAGAAGAAACAGGACTATTTTACCTGATCTGCCATCCCTCTGGAAGTCCACATGGTACCATTCTCCATCGTTGACCTTCTTGTTGACGGCCCGGGTCTTGGTGGTGCCCGAGCCCATGTCCAGTAGAAGGTAGAGGTGGCCATCGAGCATCTCTATGGCAAAGAAATCCACCTTCAACGTTTTTGGGCTTTTAGGGTCTTTCTGCTGCTGCTGCTTGGGCTTGCCGTGGCTAAAGAGCAGCAGTCCATTGGGCTCGGTGGTGCGAAAGTCAAACGAGATGGAACCGGCTTTCTTGGCAGTCCACTTGCTGAGTGTGATGTAGGACTCAGGTGTTTCGAAGGTGACGGGGTCCAGCGTGGCCACGTTCTCACACTTGAAAGCCACCATTCCACTAACCTTCATCTTGGGATCACCTTGTTTGGCGAGACGAGACAGCTCCAACCTCACGTCGTTGTTCTTGTACACCACCTTTACATGCAAAAAGAAGTGTGAAACAAAGTGATACAAGACCAATTTGAAGAGAATTTGAAGAAAACATAAAAGCCCAATAACAGTCTGATCCACTGTAAAAAAAAAAAAAAAAAGATGTTTCACAAAGTGCTGCAAGTTTTTTTATGGTGAATTATAGGTGAAATTACAAAAAAGCACAGCTTGTTTTGTAAAAACAGCAATAAAATATTAATGTAACTGCCATTTGCTGGTAATTATCAATATTTGAACTCCCTAAACTCCCACTTTATTATTCAGTTATTTATCTAAAAGCATATTATTCAGTAACTACTATGAATTATTCAGTAACTACACTGAAACTAATAAGAAAGCTATGTAGTTATGAGAGTGATAAATATCAGTCAATATCGATTTCAAGGGTTAATAGAGAAATTGTGTTTGGTGTCCTGTTTAGAAAACTACGGTACCCATTATAGTTATGCAGCTTATATGAAGCCCAAAATTTTCCTCCAAGTGAAGTTTGAATATGATTATTTATTATTTCATTCTTAGACATTCTTGGATTTTACACACAACCAGGGGTGAAAAAAAGTACATAAGAATGAATTTATACGCAAATAAAAATATGGTAAAAAGTAAGTGATTTTAACTTAAATTAGAAGTCAGGACATTTATTTTAACATGCTCCCACAATTCGGGTTAATGTTTGTATCTTTTCTTGCGACTCTTTGTACAAACAAAAAGTTTTCTCATTAAAGTAACTTTAATGGGTAGCAGGACAAAAGAAAAAAAAAATAGGTCATGATCTTTGAGATTTGTAACGACTATTTGGAGGGTCTAAATGAAATCACAAGGAGTTAAAAGTACGGCCTTTTTTATGGAAATGTAATTGAGTACGAGTAGTCGTATTCATTTTCAATTACACTCTGATAAAGTACAAATTCCCTAAAATAATCTTTGGGTATAGTAACAAAGTTCAAATACTTAAGTACTTTCCACTTCTGCACGTAACAGCTACTCCATTAATCTGTTTGCAGAATGAATAAAAATTACTTTGCTGTGCTTGAAACCAGACGTATGATATCGGAAGGATGAAACCAGTATAATATTTTTAAAAAATCAGTAGGAAAACGTCCCAGTGTTTTGCATAATATCTGTATCGATGATTTATGATTCACTGTAGTGCGCAAGACTGCACTGAGGACTAGTTGGTGTGATTTTTCTTCCATTCATTAAAAAAAGGCTCCACCCAGTTGACATGCAGTTTTTTTCTAGCCTCTCGGCTGTGGAACACTTCTTTTTTTTCCCTTTTGCCACACGGCCGAAATGCTGTGATTTAGACCGAGCAACAGACTATGAAGTGCTCGATATCTCCCTCTTTTAATTCCATTTCGATTTCATTTGAGCCTTTGCCAAGAAAGAGATAATGGAATGTGGATGCAATAAAGGGATATTGATGATGCTTCAGAAATGTCAATCACACGGCCAGGCACTAAAACCGTTCCTGCAATTAACGAGCCACAGAGGTTTTTTTCTTTCTCTCCAACCTGTTCCCTTTGTGTGCCTCATAAACTCATAAGGAAAAATCACAACCTATATCTAATAAAGCACTGTGTCACATGGTCTTTGGAAGTAAATGAATTAGGTGACAGGTGGGAGAAGAGAAAAGGGCAGGACTCCACATGTATCTGTGTGACGTGGGCTGGGCCATCAGCACCCTGGAATATGCTGACCAAAGGCCACATATCCATGGAATAAATAACAATACACATATCACATGTACGCAGGTACGACAGGTATACACTCACCTGTGCTAGATTTACAAATAAGTGCCTTTAAGAATTACCCTGTTACTGTGGTCATGACCATCATAATTATATTGATGTGGTGTGGATGAGTAGAAAAGAGGATGAGTTTAGAATCCTCTTACCGTGGCTTATTGGCAGAGTATAAAGGATTAACATGTTTGTCTTCACAGGTCTAAGACCTGGGTTAGCCCTACTAATCTGGAGAAATGTTAGCATTACAGTATGGACCAAGAGAGGGATTACATGGAAATGTGAGGACAGGGGGCTACTGATAGTACCAGTCCAGACGTCTGCCGGATCATGGGCTGCACCTTCATGCCCTGACAAACAAACTCATTGATTTCTTGTGTGTTGCTTTTGAGATGAAGGCTTCAACTTCAAAGAGCCTTGGGTGAGCCTGAACCGTGCAACTCATTTGGTCAGGTGTGCCAATACGATTTGTTTGATCTTAGCAATAACCCAATAAACAAATCTGTTTCATTATCATCCAAAATTTTAAAACAGCCTATCTGTGTGTTTTCTGTCTAGGTTGGTCTTTTAACGTTGTTTACCTGTTTAGAACGGTTTATCAAGTGTGAATTATTACCTTGCACTCTTATTTAATAAGACAATATTTTAGCATTACAGATATGTGTGAATAATATAATTTCAAACAGCAATTCATTGGTGTGTTGATTAAAGAAAAGCATCTTGAATTCACTCTTGCATTCAGATTGTTGCTGCTGTAGCTGTGTGATGTTTAATTTTTACGTATGTTTGTATTTTCTATTGTTATGACAATGATGGTCAACATGCCGCCTACCAACTGTCGTTTAGGGATCAATTCAATTCAATTCAATTCAATTCAATTCTATTTGATTCTATTCAATTTGATTTGATTCAATTCTATTTGATTTGATTTGATTCAATTCGATTCGATTCGATTCGATTCAGTGGTGAGAGGTTTAGAGTTGACTCGGTTAACGAAACATGGTACAATCCAGTGATAGAAAATGGCTTTTTGTAAGACTGAAGCCTGTTTTATATTTCACAAGAAGTTCTTCTTAGATCGGCCCAAAACAAACAAAAAGGCCTGCAACGTGCATGTTGTTTTTCCCCCCAAGAACAATAGGAGGTTCTTAGCTATTTGCAATCTGTCCATCAAACAAGAAGGGCGAGGTAGTAAACAGCAAGTAGTAATAGATGAAAGTATGCTTTTGTTGTTGTCTATTCAAACTAAATTGCGTCACGCTTTGACAGGGATGTGAACGGTGCAGTTTTCAGTGTCACCTCATCTGAAGACAATATACAGCCATACTGTCATGGCAATGTTGGGCAAGATACTTTAAAAAGGTAGTTTGCCAAGCTGTTAGGCTACTCTACAAAAACAAAATTGCTTAGCCACATTAAAGCTGTCCTTCAGAGAAATGTAGAAGCTACACTAGAAACTACACAAAAAAATGCAGCTTAACATATGAAGCTACATCCATGATCGATCTCCTATCTTCTGTTAATTACAAATAATAAAAAGAAAAGCTGCCCAAACAATTTGTTTTCATATTTTTTATTACACAATTAACAAGAATTTGGGCAGTTGTCCCTAAACGCTGACTTAATAAGAAACAGCTCCTTTTTCGTTGACCTGAAAGAAAAAAACAATTGGATGGTTCTATTTCTGAGAGTAATTTCTTTCAAACTGCCTCACCTGCTGCCTTGGAAGCCTGTTCGGAGGCGAGCATAAACCAGCCTTGAGAATTATTATACACAAAATGTATTTGTTTTACAAGATTTATGGTAGATTACTGTAGTAAACTGTAGTGCCTTTTTCTATTTAAAGAAGTTTTTAAAAATGTCTGTGATCCCAACTGGGATGGAACAGAATGCCTGTCAGAGTGTTGTTACTCCTCAATTTGTAAAAAAAAAAACCCATAGCTCGGGAAATTCACAGCATAACATCAAACCCCCTCGGATTCAGAAAGAACAATGTTGAAGCACTCAGTAGAATGTCTGACAAAGCACCTGGAGAGTTGTACTTTTTTCAGACTGGCACACCAGACTGATGCGCCAATGGGACACAAGAGTAACATGGAATCTGAGACACTGTGTGCTCTCTGCAGTTTCTCCACCACAGGCTAAACGTCCACATCCATGTAAAAGTGTTTTCTTTCTAGTGAAACAGGCTGCGATCACAGTGCATTCCACAGAGCATGCTTTTCCACTAATAGAAAGTTTATTTACCCTGTTAGTCAGACCTTTCGCTTCCTCTTAGTCTGAAAGGTTATTTATCCTGTTTGTCATGCTCTTGTTTATTTGTTATTACTGCTGCTGTTGACGATCTGTGGCCTATTTTCAAATTAGCAGTGTTCAGATGTGAGGCAACCTCATCAGCAATATTAATTAGTGAATGCATTTCAGCTGTACAGGGTGTCGGCTGAAAGTAGCTTATGGGCCCTGCACTGAAAAAGCAACACAGACTGATAAATAATTCTTTCAGTTGTTGATGCATGGGCTTGGAGTTTTACAGGGCAGAGAACAGTGATGTAACCATAATGGGTACAGGGACACCTCGAATGGGACAACAGAACAATGCTGATATCAGCCACTATATAATGAACACAATGAATATGTGTGGTTTTCATTTGTGTGTGTGTGTGTGTGTGTTTGTGTGTGTGTGCGCGCGCGCGCATCTGTGAGAAAAAATGCTATTTTACCTGACTGCTTAAAAGTTTTTGCTAGTTCATACAGACCAAAGATATGCAATAGGGTCTGTCTGAGAATCGCAGACTACAGAAGGCGTGTCTAAGTCCGTATATGTAAATGCAGGCATGTCACTGAGTCCATATATGTAAATGAGAGCAGCTCTGAGTGGACGTTGGCCATAGATGGGAATGTGAGCAATAGAAACGTTTTGATTTTTTCAGTGACTCGAGTCATTTGAGTCCATTCAGTTAAATGATTCGTTCACCAATCTGTTAGTTGCACTTCCGTTTTGCTCAAATGTGCAGCCTGATCATGCCGCCATCTAAGGCAGACAACAAACAGCTTGAGAAATGTAATAAATAGCTAATAATCATTGCTATTTTGTGTTATTTTATAATATGCTTGTATGTCAGTGTAACATAGGACACACATTAACCCGCTGAACGACAGAGGAGCAAATATTGTCGTGACCAAAAGGATTCACCGACTCAAGGGGCGCAGAAAGCAGGTTCAGCATACACGCAATTGCAAATACGACTTACACACGAATGTTTAACCCTTGTGTTGTCTTAAAGCTCAAAAATGACCCTCCACTATGTTTAACAGCAGAGAAAACCCCCTAAATGATATTTTTTCAACTTGAAATTTGGTGACTCTTCCTAGAAAGACCCTAACATTAGAAAAAGTGAAAAATTACCTTATTGTTTATATTTCAATGAAAGCTGTACAGCACCAGGGTATAAAGATTGTCTTAGGGTCTACTGCATATCAGTGAATTCTCAGAGTTCTTGGATTGTCTCATCCACCCTGGATTCGTTCAGTGTGCGAGTCAAATCGGGTACTGTAGTTCATGAACGTGAATCTACGCTCTGGTTTGGTTTAGTGATTCCTTCATTCAGTTCCAGGAATACCTTGCGATGTCAGAGTCAGGTGTATATGTTCAGTCAGTTCTCCCAGCCAATGACAGGCTCCTTTGATAAACACAGCCCACCCCCTATAAGGCTATTTGCTAATGCTAGAGTCAGTCAGGCTTGGGTCTAATGAGTGCAATTGCGGTTTACAATTGGGAAGCCCGTCAGTAGAAACTGAATGAAAAGAACGTCTGCATGGCAGTGATCGATACCGGTTCGTTCACCTTAGTGACTTGTTCAAAAAGACAGAATAGTTCGCAAAACCCCCCAAATTTTTTTACAGATTTTGTTAGCCAGCTAGCTAACATGAGCAACCTTGACAGGATTTTTAAGTCCAGTTCATAAATGTCATTATCTTCACTACTAACGCTAACCAGTTAGCTAACATGCGCAAACTTAACAGGTTTTCTGAGAGTATTTTTTTAGCCATATTCAGAAATGTTTATTACTAGCTAGCTGGCTAACATGAACAAACCTGACAGACTTACATAGAGGATTTGTAAGTCATATCCATAAATGTCATAATTCTACACTGTTAATGCTAGCCAGTGAGCTAACAAGAGATAACCTGACAGGTTTCTTGAGAAGATTTATTAGGTCTAATTCATACATGTTCACTATCTTCACTGCTAACACTAGCCAGTTAGCTAACATCAGCTAATTTATCAGGCTTTCTGAGAATATGTTTTAGTCATATTCATAAATGTTTATAATTTTCAGTGCTAACGCTAGCTGGCTGGCTAACATGAGCTAACCTGACAGGCTTTCTGAGAGGATGTGCAGAGATCCGTAACTGTCATTTAACTCATGTAACTAACATGTAATTAACAGTGTAATAAGTAAGGAATAAAACACTTTGATTATTTTCCTATAACAACACGTCCTGAAGTGTTTTATTCCTTACTTATTAAACTGTTAATGCTAGCCAGTTAGCTAACTTGAGACAACCTAGGCTCTCTGAGAAGATTTTTAGGTTCATAAACGTTTATTATCTTCACTGCCAACGCTAGCCAGTTAGTCAAGATGGGTTAACCTTTCTGAAAGGATTTTTTAATCATATTAATAAATGTTCATAATCTTTACTTCTAACGCTAGATAGCTGTCTAACATGCGCTAACTTGTTAATAAAATATCTAAAGGACCAGGTGTCTTCTCGGAACCGACATTATTCCCACTCAAAGACATGCCTACCAGTCCGCGGTCTACAGACAGACCCTGTTTAAAATATGTTACATTTTTCTGACAACATTTCATTTCTGCAGTACAACTGCAACCCTGACATTTCTCAGTCATTACAAATATCGAAATACACCAAATCAATAAAAACTTAATTTAATATAAAGTTAATTATTAGAAGGTTCAGAACGTCATCAGGGCATGTTCGCCAGGCATGGCACTACGTCTCTGCGACAGCGGTGAAAGTTTTCTAGGAATAAAGCTGACCAAATTTGGTATATTATTCTCATAACACTGAATAACACTGGTAAGACTAAAGGGCAAGTGTATATGAAAGGCAGTTGTGTTTACCTCCTTGAGGCAGCCCATAAAGTTGTTGCTAACGGGGGATCCAGGCAGATCTGCTGTGCTGGGGCTGCCCCCGACATAGAAAAAGTCATCGGAGCCTAACATGGTGTAGTCCTCTTGTGTATATCCAGTGGTGGTGAGAATCCCATCCACGGATATTGTAACCTAGACAACAAAGCACAGGGAAAGGACACGCTATACTCACACATAACTTGGATGCTGTTATAGGGCCTTAGTCCCCCTCGTAAGGATTTGGATAATTCGTCATTTTGTTTTCGGTTTTGATACTTGTTCAATATTTTGCTGTTTATTTAGAATGAACCCATTTTCATGTCTGTTTCAGGACAGAGGTATTCTACTTGTTTGTCTTTAGATATTTCCATTTTGGTGTTCAATTCTAGTCTGCCAGACCCACAGTATGGGTTAGATTGGGTTAGTTTAGGTTAGTTGAGAGAGTGAGCGGCACAGAGGCCCACACTCGGTGTTAGTATTGCCAGTACCGGAACACAAAGATAAATCAGCAGACACAAAAATGGTGTTAGTAGCATGTGTGTGCTAAGAGTTAGTATCGCTTAGTGCATGTTGACTACATTTCATGTTTTCATGTTTCCATAAAATGTAAAACAAAAGACAGCATGCCACAGGGTTAGGAATGGAAGCACAGGCAATTAGAGCCGCACACATTTCACAGAGATCTGACTGAATGGGAAGCAGGTTTCATGATATCTCCCTCCCCTCATGCATACAATGGAAGAGAAAAGAACAATTATTTTCTGGGATTTAAATTGGACAGGAATAAAAGAAGAGTTAGGGGGAGAGAGAGAGGACCACAAACAGGGGCACAGCTAATGAGACCAATCACAGCTGAGAGAGTGTATGTGCGCATGCAGGAGCTTGCTCACTTAGAATGTGAAAGCAAAAACAAGAAAAAAGAAAGGAAAAAAGACTGAGTGGCCACCCCTGTTAGTCTCAAACAGCTTGCAGCTCAGAGATGTTAGTAGAGGGGTGACGAATACCAACGCCATGCGGAGTGAAGGCCCATGGTGCTGCTGGACCAATGAGACACACACAAAGCCAGATAACAGAGACCAGCCAGTGAGCAACATTTTACACAAAAGAACAACAAAAAAAAAGAACAAAACATCTGTGAGGGATTGATGTAACTCTTAAACATGGACGGGATTAACAAATGGGATAAATCAAATAGATGATAAGTGAAAGAAAAAGGGGACTTGGGCAGGGAGGGGGAAGTAAGCGTAAAAGAGTACCAACCGCAGTTTCCCCCATTTTTTTTGTTTAGTATTGACGTCTACGGTTCAAAGAAAGGAAAATAGACACACGGCAAACCCAAACTAAGAAACAATTAGAATGATATCTACCGAACAATGTAGTTTGTTTACCATAGCGTGTCCAATGCCTGAGTGCTTTGTGGAAAAGGGGGGAGAAAGGAAATTAAAAAACAGAACACCATTCCTTAGTCAAAAAAGATGGTCTGTTGCCAAGGTTAGTACATCAGCGTTGCACGTTAGTAAGAGGTAATTGGTTAGTAAATGACACATTCCATGGATGAGAGGTTAGTTTCTTTTCCCCAAAAGCAGGTTAGTGACATTTAAAAAAGAGCAAAGAAAGAGAAGGAGAGGAGAAGCAGACTAGAGATTTGCACCAAAGTGCTCCCAGTGCAATTCCATCTGGAATTCAGCCAGTCTACCATGTTCCCAACACTGTTTTACTCACGGCTCAAGCTCACCAGATAACATCGCTACTAGCTGACAACTGAGCTTTCACATTCACTGCCATCCTACATGTCATTTTACAGTATATCTCAAAGATATTGACCAAGACTTTACAATCCGAAAACATTGTTCTTCAACAGACAGGCCTTTACGTCTTGTATTGATATTTTGATATAATGTGGTGAATTGATGCTCTTCTAGAATTATTATTTTTTTCTCTCCGTTTATATCATTTTCTGGCATACAAATGTATTTCATAAGTCTATGCTACCAGTAACCGGCTTTTATCTTAGGTTGGAAGCACATCCACTTGCCTACATCTGAAAAGTCTTTAAAATCAATGCATACTATACATAGTCCTAATGTTAGATACAATAATAGAAGGTGTCTATTATCCTGCATATGGTTGTATTCCTGCATTAACATCATTAATCTAAGTTACAAGCTCATTTGCCAGGACATTATGGACCTTAACTTCTGGCCAAGCACCCATTGAAGATTTATGACTAGTTTTAGCACAACTTAATGCCACGGAAAAATATCAATGCATCTACTGCTAAAGCTATGGCGAGAGGAAGCTTCCTGCTTAGAGCTTTTATGATCATTAGAATTTTATCCAATCTCGACCACCGGCTTTTGTGCGAGGTTACCTGACGGAGGTTCCTGGTAACCTTCACATCATGCCAGGCATTGTCATTAAATTTCCCATTGACGGGCTCGACCAGGGCCTCAAAGGCCCCGGAGCCCAGGTTGATGACCAGCGAGACGGCACCGTTCTTCAGCGCCAGGTTGACGTAGTCAGCCGATTTGCCCGTGTGGAGCATCAAGCCGTTGCGCTGCAGGGTCTTGAAGGAGAGCGTGATCTCGTCGCTGCTGGACTGGATGGGGTTTGGAGAAAGGTCGTAGCAGAAGTACTCCGAGCCCTTAAAGGTCGCCACATACTCCTCTCTCACTGAAAAGACATAGTTGGGGAAGAAGGGGCAGATTATGTGAACTTGTAAAAGATAATGGTGTTTTTATTGAATCAGAGATTAATTCAAAGTAATATATATACACACACGGTTGCCAGTTTATTAGGTAAACCTACCATGTACTGTAGGTGAACTTTGTATGTGTACAGATACTGAGTGTAGCCCATCTGTTGCTATGCACAATTTGTTATCCACCCCTACCACGTCCATCAATGTAATGGGACCAGTATAGGACCACAGCTGTGCAGATATTATTTGGGTGGTGGACCATTCTCACACAGCAGAAACACTGACATGGTACTGGGATGGTAGTGTGTGTGGAGCTGGTATGAGTGTATCAGGCACAGCAAGTGTTGCTTCTTCTTACAGACCACTTTATCCAACCTTGTGGGTCCACCTTGTAGATGTACAGTTAGAGACTAAAGGTCATTTTTTTTCCATGCACAGTGTGTGTTAATCATCCTCTAGCCTTTCATCAGTGTCAGTTTCTGACCACAGGGCAGCTGTTGGCTGGATATTTTTGGTTGGTGAACTGTTTCTCAACCCAGCAGTGATATTGAGGGGTTTAAAAATCCCTGCAATGCTGCTGCACCTGATACCAGTGCCACCCCCACCACCATGTCAGTGTCACTTCTGCCCTGACAATGTAACATGGGGTCAGCGGTGGTCCTATGGTGGTCCCTAGTCCATTGATGGATAGGGTAGAGGGAGGCTGAAAAATTGTGTCATGTATATACCTGTATTTGTTTAGATTTGCCAAGACACATGTTGTTTATCCATCAACAGTTCCACATAGACACTTACTGTCATTTTACTGTTGGGCAAACTCCTCGGTCCAGAGACTTTCTTACCCATTAATGAGTACAGTAAATGAGATGCAGAAGAACTTACCATTTGTGACTAAGAACCAGTTATTAAAAATACACACGCACACACACACACTCACCTATGAGACAGCGATCAGAGCCACCTGGTCATAAATGAAAGCCAAGGATCATAAATAAACCAGCTACACACACTGTGTCATCATTACCAAATCACACTCTGAGACCCATTACTGTAGGTGTTCCAGCCAGAAAAAATGCCTCACCAGGATAAACACACCCACACACACTGACTTTATTATTTAAATAGCTATGTTTCTTAGGGATTATTTTGACCCCTTATCTTGAAAATGAACTCAATATTCAACCATTATATATGTGAGTGTGAATCTACATTTCCTCTGATAGCTGAACAGATACAATGACTCAGTTTTAGTGCGCTCAGCGCCTCCTCCTTCATGTCAAGAATTTTAATGAGACAGGCGATCTTTTTAATGGGCAATTCACAACAAGACTGAACCAAATTACCATGAATCCTGGAATTTACAACACAATTAGGTCAGTGTATGAGCTAATTTACAACAGGATTATCTAGAATATTCTCAAGCGGGAAATGCTGAAGGGTATCAGCGGCATCTCTGTGCTGTGCAGGCTCCAGAGTTGTGGATGTGGTGAGGGCTTGGGGATGAAGGGTGGATCTGAATCTGGCTCTCTTCCACCTCCTTTCCATTGAGCTGACTCAGCCGGAGTGTGACACAACGCAGGAAGCTGCCCACGGAGTCACACCAGCAGGCAAGCGCTCGCGTGTGTGTGTGTGTGTGGTCATGCATGGACATGCACACACATGCACACACATGCGCTCACACACATGCGCTCACACACACACACACACACACACACACAAACTTAAAGTACATTTACGCACGTGCAGGTGGAATGCAGGCAATGTCAGTATGATAACTCAATTGGTAAGAGTACAGCTACAGCAGAGTGTTAATCGTCCCACTCTGATGCCAAACGTGGCCCAGCCATCCTGAGTGCTTTATCCGTGTTCCATCTGGATGTTTACTAATGTGATTTCTTCACTATCATATCTCTCATCTCTCCACTTCTTGCTAAATCAGATTCCTCTCCAGGCCACACCACAAACTCACAAGGAAATCCAATCTTCAGCTCATGTGACATTCATAGTGGCGAACCCATTACTCCAGAAATAGGCTCTTTATAAAACAGCTCCAATTTCTATGTGATATTTTGTCAAGAAATATGGAGTGCAAATAGCCAATAGTGTGTGACAGATAAAGACAACATCAAACTGCGTTTGTTACCCCGAATCCACACTGGAATACGACGCTTACGCGGCGCGTCATGAGTCGTGTCAAGACCAAAGTCAATCCACACACCGGCCGCTTCTCAGCTGCAACAGTTCACTTCGATTTTAATCTGTTTTGGCAACTCCAGCATTTGATTATCAGTTATGAGTGAGTGATTTTACACCTCTGGCGATTTAGTTTGTTTGTTTTGAGAGAGATATTAACGGTTTAATGTTTAATAATTAATAAAAATGACCCTAGTTGGAGAGCTGTATAAATGGTGTCGCGGCTCGTAAAGCTCGGAATATTTTTCCACTTCGACAATCAGGAGAACGTCGTCCATGGTTGTGCCACGAGATGTGACGAGCTGTTTGTTTTGGCCTCGCTCATGACCTCAGCAGCCGGGGTCGTCTCCAGGGCAATGTTTCACCAGCCAGTGAGCACGTGGGAGAACGAGAATCCTTTTTATACAGTGTTAATATCGATATGGAAAGATTGGGCCAGCTGTAATTACAAAACATTTCACCTAAAAGCGTGACCTGAACAACCAGCATATTTGTGCTTATTTTGTTTCCTCATGTTGGTGGAAAATGAGTATCATACCACACAAACACTTTGCTATGCAACTACAGGTTGCACAATCATGACTTCGTTGTAGTAGAACTTTAAATAAAGTTCTTCATAGTTTAAAGAAAGTGTGTTTTTGTGATTTCAATGGATTTCTATCCCGTTCACGCTGCACTGACACGCACGCGAGTGAGAGAAAAAAATAAAAATAAAATAAAATAAAATAAATAAAAAATAGACATGATGCGTAAAACAAAGGCAGCGCGACACGAGGGCTCGTGTTTGACGCAGCTCTAATGCTCCTCTGATGCGGCTGGTATGGATTGACACGCTTGTTAAAATGGAAGCGTAACCGCAGAGCGTGACGCGCGTAAAAAAAACCCGCTTCAGAAACGTGTCCCATGTGGATTGGACTTTACATAACACCAAACTCTCCATACCCCCCTTCCCTCTGTTGGGAATACATTTTGTCATCCTGACGACTATTTTCTTCACATAAAAATGGCTTTCATACTAGTGACCGAATGATGAACCTGCAGAGGCAATAAGAATGCAAGACATGCTTATTTTGCAATTACCTGCTAATCAAATTCAATTAAGGTCTGGAAATGCTACGATCGCCTCTTTCCAGCGTTTGCTGCTGCTCTCTCTTTAATGCTACAAACGACAGTTTAGCCCCGAGGACATGGAACAAGGAGTGGTTACAGTGTTATGGTCTATGTCCCTATAGGGAGACAAGCTGTTGTTCCTTTTTTGAGCTATGCTGTATTTAAGCTTTTTTCAGCATACACCCATCTGCTGGCATGACTTGAAATGAATGCAAGCTCTTCACCTTGTCAGCATGTAACTGAAAATTGCGATATGCAAGCTGTTTGTCAATACCTCCTGGTAGGAGTGGGTTAAAAAAAAGTTAATTATGCTTTAAAAATGATCAAGCCAATAGTGTCACCATTAATTGACTGAACTCTGGTGCATCCTGCAAATGCAATATGACAGGATCTGTCAAATCAATATTGCTGGAAGTTTTTAATTAATTTATTCTTCAATCTCCATACACTTATCTACATGAATTCATATTCATACACCCACTGCTTTGTGATAGATATAGACTTCATACCACAGACCGATATTGCTCTGAATCTGAGAATAAAATCTGAAAGTAGATGATTGGTTTCGGTTCTTGGCGTGAGTGTTGATTAATCAGTTACTTCATTTCTTCAGAAGATTAATTATACATAATATCTTGACCTACTACAATGTTTTAGCTTAACAGGGCACAGTGACTTCGATGAGGATTCAGGAACAAGCCAGTATTCATTTTTAATGCAAAAATGCAATCCTAAAAGTAATGAGGCTTTTAATTTATGCAGACAAAATTGCAATACATACTCAAAAGGAAAGGGAAAAAAACAAGAGGGTAAAAATAGGGGATCATATCCTTACATAAGAAATTGACAGTGGTAATAAATGTATTCCCTTATAATATGCCACTATTTCAGTCAATTTTAATAGGCAAATACTCAAATATACAGGAATATTTGACAGGATATTACACACTGTAGTATTAGTATTACACAATTATTTCTTGTTACAGTATAAATCAGTTTTAAAGTGGTTGGTGTTTGCCTACTCTTAAGTCCATTACAGGCATAGTGGTATGTAGCATGATTCGACTACCGGGCCGCAGAACATATTGAATTTATTTTATTTTATTCAGGTTCCAATGGAACACAGGGTTTGAGACACACAAAAGCTATTTTACAACTCAGTTGGGTCAATACCTCCTGGTAGGAGATATAAATGGCTGATGGGTCAATATCCCGATATGACAACTAAAGCCAGAATGCTGTTTAAATAATACCTCGGTATTAGGTATGGTGTTTGGGGGGTTACTGATGATAGCAACTGATGATGATACTCCAGCTATATTAGCACATATACCTTTCTAGAATGTCAATGGTTGTATCTGTTCCCAACACCTCTGATATTTCTAAACTGAGGCTATTATTTGTTGAAATGCAGAACAGTGTTAAATTATATAAATCCATTAGAAAACCTACCTTTCCTAAATGACGCCAACTAAGCCTATTTTTGAGGTTTAGATTGGGGATGTACCAATACTGAGTATCGGTATTGGCCCGATGCTGGCCTGAAATACTATGAGATCGGATTTGACTTTTTTTCCAGTCTGATCCACTGACATATTTCATGCAGTGAATACATGTGATGTTGACTGACACAACACAGATCTTGTACTGCATATGAACACAGGACAGAACTTCGCCATCGCGTCTCTGATTTTTTGGTATAATATAGCAACAGAGGCTTGTAGGGAGTCGGCTCGTTTACTGTGAGAATGGCGGTATTGCATCA
>JAOUQW010000049.1:7228239-7239788 GCA_028565825.1 Olivaichthys viedmensis
ATATAGGTGTGTTTTTTTCTCAAGTATGCACAATCTAGAGAAGTCTGTGAATGTTTAAGTCCACAATAAAAAAGTGTCCCGAACGATGATGGAAACTGACAGGAACGTCTAAAAATGAAATAAATCTCACCAGCGAGGTGTCGAATTAAAATGTATCCCAACAAGTCACTCGCAACAATGGCTATAGGTTTAGGAGTGTAACTGACAGGCCATAGCGAGTGATAATTGGCTGCTAAGTGGTGATTTATTTATTTTTTTAGGTAAAAACAGTCCAGGGAGTGTCTGCACGTGTAACCTGTATTGAGACTCATGATCAAGAGCTATATGAATCCAAATTGCTGACTTTTTGAACTTTGTTTTATGGAAAATAATGGATGTGGCTTTGTTCTTTGCCTCCATTTTGTCCATTGTTCCCTGATATCTTTTCATTGGGTGTTATCTCTTACTAATTGTATCATATCGTGTAGAATCTTCTATACATCCACCCTTGAGACCCGCGAATAACTGTAAGTGCGTGTTTGGGTTTCTGGAGTCATTATAAACCCATTTTGTTTGTGGTTATGGATCCATGGTTTAGAGTTGAACACAAGCCTCCATGAAATGTATTCATATCCACTCATGTGACCTGGGAAGATTAGCTAAACACACTAAACACACACCTCCTGCAACCCCAGTAGTGTGCGGCTCAGCGCAGCAGTGAATCGGTGTGATGAGGCACATAGCTAAATTAAACATTTTTCTATCCACCTCCACACTCCCTCATTATGGGCTTTTTAATGCAAATTTGAAAAGACAAACCAGTGTGTCGGCACGCACACACATATGCACATACGCATACACACTGATACACACTACCCGCTTTACCGCAGGCATCTCCGCCTCTCTCTCCTTTCCAGCTCAACTATTGAACCCACTTTAAGGTGTGTAGGCTCAGCATTTAAATAGCTGCATTTTTCCACACGAGCACAGAAAACAGAGAAGCCATACATAAATGTTCCAGGGGAGCTGCATAAATATCTACAGGCCCCATCTGAGGGCCTGTGCGAAGATTTATTTAATCGCGTTTCTCTGGCATCCAGTTAAGGGGATGCTGTCATTTTGCTGTCGTTATTTATTTCAATTCATTTCCCCTACTTTCAGAACCTTTGCTGTTTCGTTTTTAAAATGTCCCCGGCTGTCAGAGCTAGCTACCTCTCTAAGGCATCATACCAGCATCCCTTCCTCACACCCAGGCCTTGCCATATGTCCCAGTGTTCAGTGTTCTGCCAACTCTTCCCCTGCCTGCACACCCAAACCCACATAACCTACCGAGTGAGAGGTGAGTGAGAGAGATGGATTGAGACAACATGTGAGGAAGGGAGAAAGGGAAGAAAACTGGGAGGGCAGACGCACAACACAGAGAGAGATGGATGGAAAAAGACTGTGACAGGCAGAGAGAGAAGAGCTTTGTGCACTCAGTGAGAGCTCTGTGCTGCCTAAGTGTAATTTGATGTAATGGTCTGGCTGTGAATGGCTGTGGATACAAGCCTCAGCATTCATACTGAATAACGAGAGAAAAAAAGCTTACCCCTCACAGCAGCAACAGACTGCTGAAGCACTTAAGAATGTGTACAATATGCCAGGAGTCACTGCTGGACTGATCAGGTCTAAACTGATCAAAGCACAAAAACATTGTTTGCAGACACACACAATGGGCAGAATGAATGAACCCAAAGCACACAGGGAACGCTGCCCAGAGTGAGCTCATACAATGTAGTCCATAAATAATAAATAACTTTGTGTGTAAACCATATAGGAATCACAGCCCTTTTTATACACCCTCTTATTTCATGTACTGTCCAATTATTTGCAAACCGTATCTTATGTTCTTTATATAGTAAGAGTTGAGTTAATTAACCGATTATAGGGTCTAATTTTTGGTTTTAATGTGTATGTGTGTGCGTGAGGAGTATATTTATGGGTTGATCGGCTTAGAGAAAAATCAGACAGCCACTCAATCATTATTTATTATGCCAGCATATTCCAAATATAATTGAAATATCAAGGCATACTCCATACATACACACCATGCTGTCAGAACAAGTGATATTCAAGTACTATTCAAATTGTTCTATTGTGTATGTATTTGTTCTACTAATTTAAGTCCGTCAAAGTGTTCTAAACTTTTTGGCTAAATGGCCTTTGTCACATGATGTACAAAAAATTATCGATCAATTTCAAATAATACATGTAAATAGTTGGTTTCTCACAGGCATTATTATCATTATTAGACTTTTTCTGTGACTGAATCTAACAGCATTCTATTGGTGATATATGCACAACAGTTCTACAATTATATTATGTTATACCATATGTAGTGAGCATATATAGTGAATAGAAAATCATTTGAAATTTGGCCCAAGTGCGTGTTTGATCCCAGGTAGCCTAAGAAATGTAAAAACTGGCTATGTAGAGCATCAGCTACAAGGAACATTATTGTGGGTAAATACATAAAATGTTTCTGAAACATTACATTTCATGATAAAATGATGATGTTGCCTCCCCGTGATTAATTTCGAGGCATATCGAGACTCTGAATCTCAACTCGTATCAACCTGTGACAAATCCGAGCTAGTTTACTGGGCTATTAGGGATGGCAGGAGGACATGGGGGTGTTTCCAAAGTGTATATTCATATATATCCACAGATCCTGAAATATTTAATAAGGGTAAATGTGTAGAGATGTTCCTAGGCCGTTTTAGTAGCTTATTGGACATGTATTATGCTACATGGATTAATTTTAATGGTTTAAAACGACATGTACGGGGGTACTTTAAATATGAGAATATAATGCAGCTCTCTCCTGTGTGTGTGTGTGTGTGTGTGTGTGTGTGTGTGTGTGTGCGTGCGTCTGATTTATCAGCATGTCTCTTTTGTCATTCAGCCAGCAGTTTATTAAACCACTATCTTCACTCTCTCCCATATCTCTGTGATAGCTCTGTGTCTAGTGGCTGCTAATGGAGTGGCCAAACACAACAGTATGTCAGCACGCATCACTTTCCTTTTGCTGATTCCAGTCTACAGTCCAGTAAAGGCAGGATCAATGTGTTTCCGTTCTCATGCAGAGCACCACCGAGATAAGAGACGTACTCTCACACTGCAATATCCCAGCAGCCCCAGCGAGATCCTGTCAGCAGTCTAACAGCAGCATCTTAACACATTCCCCGCTACCCCACCTCCGTTCTCTCTCTTTCTTTACCTCTCCAATAAGATTCTGTATCCTGCCCTCCTCTCGCCTCCTCAGGCCGGCGACTGATTCACTTGCTACAGCTACACGCTGGCAGCCATTTTAAAACCCAAGATGGCACATCAGGAAGGTGGACGCCAAACTGCTACACTCTGTGTCATTATGAGAGAGTCACACACAAACAAGCATACAATATTTTCCACATTTTTATGGAAGCATGATTTAAAAATGACTACTGAAAGGCTCTTGACTTAAATTTAAATCAAACAAGATAATGGAGACTTTTACAAACTGATAGTACAAACTGTTTTTTTTTTTATTATGAAACTTTTTTTTTTAATGAAAACAAAAAACACCAGAACAAATTTACAAGAAAAAAATATTTCATAGTGAAAAATCAAGAGGTGCTGCAACACAAACGAGTCTCGTGGCAGTGCAAAAACGGCTAATATTCTTACTATCCTATTATAAGGATAAAATTATCCATGACAAGCAGATTAAATTTTTTGGAACTGCTTTCTGAACACAGGATCCGAATGCCTCTTCCATCGCTGTTCATGCGATACTCAATGCTGAAAGAATAAACCAGCTGCCGCTCTTTCAGAGAGGTCTCGGAAAACATGCTGCTTCTGCACGGGTTGTGTGCTTCAGTGGCAGTAATAATCAATATGTGTCTTCAGACCAGCAGTGGTTGTGCAGTGATCCAGCGGTGGTCTCACGAATGTGTGGTTTTTTATTATTTTATTTTTTTTAGACATAAATGTGTACCGCTTGCGCATGGAAAAATAACAAGAGGAAGAAAAAACCCTTCACAAAAAACAAGACCCTGCAACTGTGGCTGGTGTGAAGGCACATATTGATCATCATGGGTGCTAGAAACAGGGGCTGTATCAATCGTAATGCTGGCTCTTCGCAACCCCACAGTCATATGTGCAGCAACAAGTAATGCTTTAAGGCAAATACATTATTTGTCTTTGTAGTTTTGCTCAACCGTGATAGAAACGATATTTAAAAATCTACCGTTGGACAATTTATACCGCCCACCCCTTCTCCAGCATGTGATTAACACGTCAGTTTACACACACTATCCCCACCCCCAGTTTGTGAATACAAAGTCTCGAGTATAAGCCTTGACAAGGGAGAAAGGACGGACAATGTTGGCAAAGCAACAATGTTAATTGTCACTATGTAAGAAAAACAAGAGTGGGTTGAGACGGCAGGGAGGGAGACACAACTGCTCATTTCCCATGCGTGTGTTTTTTGCCCGTCCCTTCCCCTCGGATCAAAGAGTAGAATTTACTAGCGCGCCTGGAGTGCACGCAGCAGCAGGACACAGAAAGAGGAGGACCGCTCCGACGAGCACCACAAAATACAAACACGAATCACAACCAAGCAAAGCTCATCAAAGCGCCCCTGCGTATTATGGTGAATCAAAACCACTTTGCAACGACACCTTGTTTGTTCTTTAGCATGCTTTCATACCAAAACACCAGCTGAGATGCAGAACAATACGATTACTGCCAGGTCTGAAATCCCTTTTACCAATGCCGATACACACTCCATCACAACCCCTTCATAAGAGAACTCAAGAGAGAGAAAAAAGAGAGAGAAAGTGAGCAAGGAAAGAAAAAAAAGGCTATTGGAATGGAAATGGGAGTGTGTGGGTTGGCGAAAGGACAAAAAGGACGATGCAGTGAAAGCAATCCTGTCCCCAGATGGGGAAGAGCCTTATGCTTGCCTCAGCCTCCTCCACCTAGTCTCCCAACAGACACAGACAGACACACACACACACACACACACACAAACGCACTGCACCTCAGGTGGGGCATTATGAATAACCTGTGATCCATTAAAAACACACACACACCAAAATAAGCTGAGGGAAAAGTGCTGCCGCTCACTGATAAGCCCCGCCACGTTCTTCTGCAATTAATCTACATAATTCTGTGTCTTTCAAATATCAAGTCATCCATTTCATGCCTCAACTGTTTGCTTACTTGAAGCTGAGAGGCTGAGGCTTCTCTATCTCTTTCCCTCCCCCATTGTCATTTATTCTCACTTCCTTCATTACCTTTATCTCTCATTTAAACATGTCTGCGAGCATCTCGGTGGAGCTAGATTGGCACGTATATGTCTCATGGTGGATGAAAGTCTTACACCAAGACATGGTCCTGCTATGGGGGACCCTGTTTACAGTACCCACCATACACACATATATACACACACACACACACACACACACATGTTTCAGAGGGGGTTGCTGACTGCAACAACACATGCTCCACTGCCTGTCACTTATCTCCTCTTGCATGGCCGCTCTGCCAACAAAACACTTCATTCTCCCCCCGCTGAAGCTCCATATCACCTCTCTCACAAAACCAGAGAGAAAAGTCTCGCATTTACAGAAAAAATCATGCCAGAAGACGTCAGCGCATGCGTTTGGGTCAAGATGTGATCTGTGCGAGTTAGAGAATGAAGTCAAAGTCTGACATTCATCTTGCTCGAATTCTACTCGTCTCTGCAGAGACTGGTTTCTGATGTCGAGGGGGAAAAGAAATAAAAGTTATTTCTCACAGCACAGCTCGAACAGTATCAAATAAAGGAGCAAATGTAATTCACCCTTTGCAGTTCGTGGCAGAATTGTTCTCTCAAATATTGGTGTATTTGTAATGGAAAAGCCATTATCTTGATTCAAGCCTCAAGGCTGGTCTTTACTACACACACAGTGCGAGAAAGGCCGTTTTTAATGACATTCACCATGAGTAAGGCTTGCCGTGGAAATCTCAACAGATGTCATTCCCTCGGCAGCAGTAATCACAGCCATGTCAACCGTGCAGCGTGGAGCGCGACACTGTCAGCCTTTCAGTCAAATATCACTCACAAACAGAAATATAAATAGAGATACTGGACCAACTCTCAAGTAATAAGTCCTATTATAAATAACTCATTCATGTTTCAAGCCTCAAGATGTCTTTGTGCTGTTCTATCAGACTTTTATTGTTACTTGTGTTGTGGCCATCCATCAAAGAAAGAACATATCTACTTTCACTTTTTGTGAAAAAACAAAACAAAACCCTGTCGTAGCCTCATTCAGAAAGCTGTAGAATTGTGATATCCATAAATCAATGCCAGCAGTAGCAAGTGACAAAACAAAACATCTTAATGCCCTCCAAAAATGACATTAGATCTGTCAATGTATTCGAGAGTCATCTGTCAAATCAGAAACCTACTCGCTAACAGAGCTGCTAATTTCAGGAAACAGTTCAATCTCCATCCCAGGGTGAACAAAACAAAATCCACATGAACCAGTTAGTTAGCTAGCAAGCAGCCTACTACTGTACTGTAATACTGTAATAACGTAATTAATGTGGCATGGCATAATTAAATATTAAGACTATTCCCAGAATTATAAACTCAAATTTACAGTTTTATTTAAATGATATTTTAATGACTATTGCAGGTTATCATGCCTGTTTATTTTATTCATTATTAAGGATAGTTGCCATTATTAAGTGTTATTAATCCAAAGGGACTGGAAAAGTGGGATGGCAATTTTATATGGGGGGACTTTTTGCCATTTATTTTCAACTAGTGGGGGGATGGCAGCCTTTTGATTCCCTTCAAATCAAGCACGGATTGTAATTTAAAAAATGATGACCAAGTGAAACAAATAGAGATGTTACTTTCCAGTAAACATTATATCCAATTATAACCTCATAGGCAATGCATTACAGTTGATTAGTGCTCTGCCTATGTTGCATGCCATTATTGGATATAAGGCCTCAATCAGTTGGATGATTAAACAGGAAATGAATAATGATATGCTGGACAATTAATCTAAAGACCTGACAAAGCCTAAGAACTACTTACAAAATTACACAGGCAATTGAGGTTTACAACAATAACAGTTATATAGGACTGCCACAACTCATTTACGTAAATGACAATGACATTTTTTTTTTAGCTATGTACATTTAACAATGATGTTTGATGAAGTCAAATTGCAGGATGTCAGTTTTAATTTACATCCATATTGGTTGAACCATACAGCAATCACATGGCCTTTAAGCCAAATCTCCACATTTCAGTAGACCATAAGAAAATGAACAAGGGGCTGCTCAGTTGTTTCTCAGCCAGCTAAGTGTTGTTTCATCATTACTTCATGTACAATAGATTTAACACATTGTTGATACTAGATGTGGCGTTTGTATTTGGTGTCTCTTGCTGTTGTCTCTCAGCCTGAAACTCTCAACCAAAGATGGGTCAATGTAAATAAAGGAGCCCATGAAGAAGCTGTAAAATTACAATAAAAAAATCTGGCAAAAATTAAAACTGAGCAGATGTCTGGTACTTTGTTAAATAGCAACAATACGCTGTCGTGCTTAGCAATATCAATAGCAATAACCTGAGCTATCTCTGGATTTGACAGAATTTCTGGACTTTTAGGAGAAAATAGCAAGAAGCAACCCTATTTAGCAACCCTAGATAGAGGTGGCAAGGATGAGAGGTGTAGCAACATGGCACCACTGAGAGAAAGAGCAAGAAAGAGATAGAAAGATGGAGAGAGAAAAAGAGAGTGATGTTGTCTGGACACTTGATGAGGAAGGAGAAGGTAATGATGGCCACACAGCAGGCCCACAGACTGTGATGTGACTGACACACTTCCTCCATTATCGAACTCTGCAGGCACCAATCCACAGCTCGGCTCTAGCGAGTGTGAGTCACCCGGCCCCACGGCCCAAATTGCCACTCTCTTTGAAAGGGATGAGACGGGAGTGCTGAGCCATTCTCATGGAGAAATGGAAAAGAGATTATATTTTTCCCTATCTATTGAAGAGCTCAGCTCTGAGCGAGGAGACAATTTATGAGAATTCAAACACTTTCTTCTGTCTCATCATGTCACTACGATGACACACTCTTTCCTGCTATGGACTGAATTAAAATACGCACAGGTAATCTGGCACACACACATTTAAAAAGAACCTGAGATTTCATTTTCAGGCTAAATTACACAAATACATCACCAGAATGTGTAAAGCAGAAAGAAACAGGATGTGGACATGCATTAGCAGCCTCTATACTTAAAACTTTTTTATGTGCCAAAGAATTTAAATAAGGAAGCTGGACCCAGTAATTAGACATGAGGATGGGCCAAGGGCGGCGGAGCTGAGCGAGTGCCACCCATCCTGCATGCCTCCGTGCTGGTAATTTACAGGCATGTCATTAGATGAGACTGCCGGACATAAAGCATCACTGAATCAATCTCACCAAGCTGTCGCCAGGCTGGTAAACACTGCGGACGCTGGCGGACGCTCCCTATTATGCTGGGGATTAATGGTGTTGACAGAGTATTAACTCACACTGAAAGGTAAACAGGAGCACTATGGAGAAAGGCAGAGGCTGACACTGAGCCAGAGCCCACCGAGGATAAATTCTCTCCCCGATCTGGCCCAACACGAACGGGGAGAGAAGAAACATAGGGAGAGAAACAGCAGAGGGAAAGCAGTGTCTGACTTTGAAAAGGAATAAAGGAGCAACACTATGTAAGGACTTTACGGATGATGAAAGAGAGTTACAGTTTTGGAAAAGAAGCAGCAGTCAGAGTGAACGCAAATAACATTCAACTAGAGGAAAAGCCAATTCACTTGAATGTGAAAGGATGTGGGGCGCTTTTTAATTTGAAAAAGCGTGAGCAAATAGAAAACAAGTGGGTGGGCTGCGATATCTTTTTTCAGAAAAACAAAACAAAACAAATTAAGTAGCACCCAACTTTTTGCCTCGCTATATTCTTAAACCTATAAGGCCACCTGTGTATGTCATATATTTTTTACTGTAACGTGGTGATATAATGTGCTGTCTTTTTTTTTTTTTTTTTGCTTTTTAATTTGCAAACCTTAAAAGAGTGAGCCAGTAGAAAACAAGTGGGTGGGCTGTGATATATATATATATATATATATATATATATATTTATTTATTTATTTCTGAAAAGAAAAAGAAAAGAAAAGAAAAATTAAGTTGCGTCCGACTTTTGCCTCACTATTTTCTTAAACCTATAAGGACACTTGTGCATGTTGTCACGATGCGCTGGTGCGAGGGAGCGGACACAATAACGTAGTCGCTTTCTTTAAACAACATCTTTATCTTACTTACACAAAGATCGGGGGAAACCAAAACTCACGGCGCGACAGGCGTGCTCACACACAAACAACAGGAGACAATACAGGACAGACACAAGCGGGTATTTAAACACTTAATAATTACTAACAAATGACATGCAGGTGGGGACAATCACATCACGAGACAAAGACAAAGAACACAAACACAAGCACGTGGTGGCCGTCGCCATGGCGACCGCCACGCTACATCACGCGTTCGTGACACATGTCTTATATTTTTTACTGTAGCTTGGTGATACATTGCGCTTTCTTTGTTGTCTGATTTGACACAGTTATTGAACACAAATATTGAATACAAAAGATTGTGTTGAAAAAAAGAAAAAAGAAAATTGTGTGCAATAAAAAAGACAAAAAAAAATTGAAATATTTATTTACGATCATTTTTACTGCAAAATCACTAAAAGCATAAAGAATCAAACAATTTGAATGAATAATAGGAACAATAAACACTTTATGATCTAATAAAAGTTGCTGGAAGTCTCTTGTCTGTATGTACAAATCTGAGCCCATTTTCACCACTTGTGCGCGAAATGTCACGTTTACGAACAAGTGCAATAATGCATAACACCTCCGCTCCTCTAGTTTGACATGGAGTTTAAGGCGTGTTTCTATCTCAAAAATTTTTCAAGTTTAAAAAAAAATGTGTAGGGATGTCACTCACAGTTGCACAAAAAAAAACTAGCTAACTACTTAACTTAGCACTACATTTCCACAAAAATCATGTCACACCAGGTCAGGATCATCCATAATTGTCTAATTTTTGCTCCACCGAATAAAATACTGAGGCAAGCTCGTCAGGTGATGTGAAGATAGTGTTCAGTTGAACACTTAAACAATTAAAGTAGGGAAAAGTAGCTGGTTATTCATAACTATTCAGTTTCAATTCACTGGTGTCCTGGTTAATCATCCTGTATGGGTGGTGGAAGAGTTTAAGAAACCTTTTTAAGAAAGCAATGCAATGCTTGCATTTGTTAAGAAAGTTGTGTTCTCATACAGAAAGGATATCTTGGAGCTGGTATATCTGGTTTATCTTTTAATATAACAGTCTGGTTTGGAAATTTGGGGGCCAAGAACAGAAATAAGTCAACTAAAATTGTAAATATGGCTAGTAAAATAGTAAGAGGAGCGCAAAAACAGCTGGCTACTATATACTAGTAAAATCGCAAAGCACATAGAGGATTACTTGGATCAGACACTATGTTATACTGCCCTCAAATAGACGCTACAGGGCTGTAAGGTCAACCAAGAATATGTATAGAAGGTATTTTATTGCAAATGCAATCACCTTTCTGACCTCTTAACTTTATATTTATTAATTCTTCCATTGTAAGACATTTAAAAAAAATTTAAGCCATTGACTACATCGGAAAAATCTCATGAACGTTATTGTGCTTGGGCACCAATGATCGCCGCTTGCAGCTATATTCTTATCTATTACTTTTAAGAATGTGATTTATTATGTAGGTGCATTACTGTCATGTTGTGTTTGTCAAACTGTAACCACCCAGTGAAGCCAAAGACAAATTTCCACCTTGGTGGCCAGTTTTTTATTCTATTCTATAATCCAGTGTGACCACTACTTAACACAAGGGGCAATTGCTTTAGATTAAGTTGTATGAAGAAATAAGGCTAAATAGACTAAGAAAACTGTTCTGTATGTGTTTAATATGGAGGGCCATTGCTTCTCTCCATGGTGATCTCTCTGGACATGGCCAAGGTCAAAGGGCCTACTCTGCATGCGGCACCAAGCCCAACATCCACACTGCTCTCTCCAGCTTGCTGTCCAGCTGTCAGTGCTTTTCTGGAGGAGAGTTGCCCCAAAGGTCATATAGAACCCTCTTCACCACTCATACACAAACACACGCCAGCACACACATGCAGCTCGAGAGCACTACTGGACGTCCATTGTGACTGGCATGTCAGGTTAGAGAGCACGCCAAGGATGGCAAGTCAATGCCGCAGGGACACCCACCTTACCCAACCGCTGCCTCAAGGCTTCTCTGTCTGAAAAAAAAACTGTGCTTCTTTCCTAAGAACATGTAGAACATGTAGAACATAGAAAAGAACTAAATATATATATATATATATATATATATATATACAGTCAAGCCGGAAAGTCTGCACACCCCTTTCACCTTCTCCACGTT
>JAOUQW010000049.1:7239888-7254976 GCA_028565825.1 Olivaichthys viedmensis
GTAATGTAATGAAACGTGGAGAAGGTGAAAGGGGTGTGCAGACTTTCCGGCTTGACTGTATATATATATATATATATGTGTATATATATATATACACACACACACACACACACACGCACATACATATATAAACGTTAGATGAACTTTACTGAACAACAACAATCATTAGGTTAGCCTTCACTAGACAATAGCTCTCTAAGTACACTCAAGTCTTCTTGTCTATAAAGCAATGGCTGACCCTCAAGAAGCATAAACACATTTCTGAAGCCACACAACCAGTCTGGTTTCTACACAGTGGCTGAGTCATTGCTCACCTTGCATAAGGAAAGTGCGATGATGAGGTGTGTGATGTCTCCAGCTCAGTTGCCATGGAGCATAATGAGGTAAGGAGCTATGCAACTGAAAGACTGAAATGTTCCACACACAGGTCGGACGAAACTCTTATAATAACCGAATCCTCTGGGGATACTTGCAGATTTAGAACAACATACCCACTCTGAAAAAATCCACAAGACTAGAAAAATAGTCTCCCTCACTATGAGGTAAACAATCTCTACCTAATGAAGTGGTTAGCACCAAAGAGAAGCATTGCACGATCAGCGTTCAAGCTGATGACACGTATATTAATTCGTTCTGCCCCCATTTTGTTGTATAGACCCCTGGGTATACCTTAACAGCCCCTCACCTTGTTTTCTTTCCAAGTGAGTCAATATGCGGTGGAGCCGCCAAGGCTGCAAGTTCTTCAAAAAGGATCAACACGAGTGATAATGACACTTTGTTGCCAGAGAGGAAAAACACAACAGCAACTACACTCACCAGCGGGCTACATAAACTAATTAGAAAGAGTTGCCTTGGGCTTATCTCGTTCAAGGGAAAGTGTTTGAATCTAATGAGAGGTTTAATATCAGTAAACAGTGCACAGCACAAGAGAAGATCACAGGCTTTGCTTCATATATGTAAATCCGTAATATCTGGATTTCTCTCTTTGGATAAAAGTATGTTTTTGATCTCCGTGTGTGTTCTGAAAGGTGTGGGTTTGTGCATGGTGTGCCATTAATGGAAGAAATCAGTCTCATTTCAATGTTCTGCACCACCAATCTCTTATACACCAGTAAAGTTATCCTTTGGTGAATTAGGATAACTTCTATTGTGTGAACTTGCATGCATTTATCCAATATGCTCACAGACATAAACACATATATCAAAGCATGGCAGTGCATTGCACGCCTCAGATAAAGGGTTTAACACATGCGGAGAGTTCCGGCGGAATAGGCACGCTTTCCTGTCTCGTCACGTTCGGGTCACATTCAAGCTTGCAGAACGGCGAGGCTTTTATCTCTGTTAGCTCACCATCCTCTCTTTCTCTCTTTATACACACGCGCACACACACTCACCCATTTGCGTTCACTTAATGGACTCCGCTGGGTGCAGCACAATCTGGTCAGAGGCATGGAAAAGCCAATACAAAGAGCAGATTATCATCTGTATCTGTTTGTATTAGCCACGAAGATTTCATTAACTGCAGCGGGATGGGTGTTAAACCTTGCGCCAACTGTGTATACACGAGAGCAGATGGATACAGGGAAGAGGTCATTGAATGTGTCAGAAATAAACCCAGCACGTAATAATGTCTTGATTGCACAGCAACATCCTTCTCCTCCTGATCCTGAAGGAATGGCTCTCACTGAGAAATGTGCTTGTGTGTTAATTGACTGATTCAATTTCCCTCAACTGGGCTTAGTTTGCATGTGACATTCTTCAGATCAATGTCAACGACTGCTGCTTGAGATGTGTTTGTCAATTAATACAAAAATCAATGACAGTACATGCTTTATCCTAATAAAGAACACCTCACAAAAGCAAACAAACTCCTATAGGATTCACTGGCAGCTGGATTCACGTGTCACTCGTGCAGATCATCGTTCTTTTCCTGACAGGGATGTCTGAACTGAGCTTCAAGCAGCCATTTAAGGCTCACTATGGTTCTGGAGATGGAATATTTGTGTGAATTTGAGTGTACTCCCAGCTGCCGTCTCTGGTCTGATTAGTGAGTGACATAATCTGGAAAGTTGGACTGTAGGCTCCTAATGAGTTTTCTGAGATCTGCAGGTTCAGGTTTTGAACCTCTTTTGACACTTTTGTAGGCAGTGTGAGCATTCAAATGGTCCAATTTCTACTGTCACACATCTACTAATGCTGAAATCACACGGCTTTGTACTTGTACTGCTTTGTACTGTTCGCTTCTGTTTTCTCTTCCCTTTCTATCAACAATGCATTGGACACTGGTGTCTTCTCCTGCACCTCTTAATCTTAAACCCCCTCTTTCCTGTCCCTTTTTTTTATTTGCAAACTCTTCCTCTTCTTGTCTCTTCTTCCTCTTCCTCTCACTCTCCCAGGTGGGAAACGGTCCACACTCGGCTGCTACAAAACTAATTTGGGTCATCCTCGAAAGCACCAGTGTTTCTATAGCAACCCCATTTAAGGGGCTTCATCAGTCTCTCGGTCTACACGCGTATAGATTTGTAGTGAAAAAAATAAATATGCATGTATGTGTGAATATATAGGCGGACTTATGTCTCCCACTTGCATTTCATTTGCACTTGCATCTAGTGAGAAAAAAAAAAAGACATATTCAAAGATGTGTACCCTGGAATTGCACGTCTCTGTGTATATGTGTGGACAGAAAAGGATGTCGGTGTGCATGCCTGAGCATGGATCGGTGTCGACAGCTCCACAGAGTCAAAATGGAGGATGGAGGAAATTAAGTGCATGGCTTTATCTGTGGAATCTGGCACTCACCCTGGCTAGGCTCAGCAATACATCATTTAGTGATAGTCCCACTAGAGATGAACATGAAGTGAGAAAAGATAGATAGATAGCAAAGGAGACAGAACATACAAGAGGAACTTAACAGGAGAAAGACAAAGAAGCAGCAAGACAAAGAGGACTAGAGAGAGAGAGAGAGAGAGAGAGAGAGAGAGAGAGAGAGACGATATTCTGAGCTCTTCAGTACACAAGTATACACATTTTAAAGGATGCTACACTTATTCGTGTCTGTCATGACTAATTGATTCATCTTCTGAATACACAATACAGTCTGATGCACTTGTGCCTCAACTGGTCTTATTTTTAGAGCTGGCAGAGATGGGCTACATTTGGCATACATTTGCAGTGATGGATGTGGCATCTGATATTCTAGCTGACAGGAATTTGAGCAATGCGGCCGCACATTGTTTTAAAACCAAAGGTTTGCTGCACAGAACCAATTGTGTTCTCTCCACTGAGATGTATCAGCAGTGTTGGACAAAGCAGCAGGCTGGAATGAATCACCTTACCGCAGTTCTACCAATCCACTGAGGTAAAGCAACACAGATTAGGGCCTTAGAAATAATAATGCAGTGCGGCACAGTACGGCAACAAATCTGTGATCCCACATTTTGTCATTATTTCCACTGCCAAGTGACCCATATCGTAACAAAGTACTTGTGCTGAATTTGGTTACCTTTTTGCCAGGGTAATATAGGTGGAGCTAGAAATAGTGCTGACCATTGATTGGTCAAACGCAATCGTCCCATCATATGTCGCCACTCGAGTCAGACAACTGCCATTTTAAATAACACTAGCTAGCTAGAATTGGTTTTCTACACGACTGTACAGCACAACAATCTTCATTATTAGTGTCTGATAACATTCCCATTGAGTACAATGAAAAACCTGGAAAATTCCATTTAGTTGGCTGCTTTACGTCTTTTCACATAAAACCAAATGCTGAGTAAAAGGTAAATCAGACCTTAAAGCTCCTCCATTGTTGCTAATGTTGATAGGGCTTACTGTTAACCCTTGCATTACATGAGAAATCTTTGGGCTAGGATTTTGCCTCTTCAAGCTAACAATAGTAGGCTACGTGGATGCATGCAGTATAAAAAGGCAACATGAATATCTGACTGAACAGAGAACACAAGTCCTTAACTTTGTTAACAAAACTCGCATATAAGGAGAGAGAGATTTGGAAGCAAAAGAGAGAAAAACAGACAAGGCAGGAGCTAAGCAAATCATTCTGTAATCTGTTCATTTATGAGTTAAAGCAAGGCTGTAGTCCAAATCATTGCCTTTGTCTTTATCATTACTATAGTCATATTTTTTTATTAATTAATGTATTTGGTTAATGGTTTGGAACATAAAAAAAAAAAAAAAAGATGCTTGAATCCGATATATTCTGTAGCACATATATTTTCATGTACTACAGTGCCACATGAAATATTAGATATATTACAATATATTTAACCTTATATTTAAAATACATTGGGGAAAATGTACATATTTTGGCATATATTGGTAAATTACATAGTATTTTCCAATATCACAATATATTTCTGTTGTCTAGTGAAAAAGCACTACAAGACTTCCAATAGTTAGCACACCCTACATCTCAACCATGAATCAAATAAAGACACGAACAAATGTGAACCAATACCTAGTAGCGTCAGTATCTCCAAAACACACAAATGCATGTGGTTAGTGACAGACACTTAAACACACATAAAGACAGAGCTGTCAGCATCTGTGTGACAGTAATGCACTGAAATCTCATTGACTACGATGTGGAGGACACAGTATAAACAGACAACAGGATTAGGATTAAAAGCAACTGCTGTCTCTCTGTCAAGGAGCAAAATCGATTGAGTATGGAATGGAGAGACAGCGAGAGGCATAGAAAAGAAAGACGCAGTGAGTCTGATAGGGAGAGAAGGGGATGAGAAAAAAGAGGTGGTGAAAGAGTGTAAGATGATGTAAAGATGTGGAAGAGAGAGATAAAGAAAGATGGGTAGGGGAAAAGAGAGAAGAAAGGAAGGGAAAGAGGGACAGCATGCTGACGTCCTCACATGCCCACGTCGTATTTAAACTCAAAGGAAAAGAACATGGCAGACATGGCAGGATCGTCACCATGTGGATTGCTGCCTGCAAACACAACACACACATACACCACACCCTACACACATATACTCACACTTGCTTCATCACTAAACTTTTTATAGAATTAATTTCCGCCCCCGTTGCATTTCTCATATCTCAGCTCATTTTAGTGTCTTCCTCTGGCAGCCAGCTTAAGAAATCTGACAAGGGCAGGTACAGAATTTCCAAGAATCCTTACAAAATTAGCGGGCAAATCATGGCACTACAGAAACAAGCCCAAATGTTGCAAAAACAGTAAAGCAAACACATTTTCAAGGGATGTAATTCAGATAACACTACCCTTAAATTTCTCCATCCATTCATTATCTCAAATAGAAAATTGGTGCTTTCAAGCATGAAGGCACAGCCATGCAATATATCAAAATCTGCCATGCCAAGTCCTCTGCGCATAGGTTTATCAAATGTTTATTTAATAAGCAAGACAAAAGCTGTTTCTGATGATTACATATACTCCTACTCACATCTTAGTTGCACTGGAAAAACCCACTCACCCTTTAAAATGCTGGGCTTCAGTTGCCAAACCATCACAGCTTAATGCTCCATCTGATGATGCTCTTGTGTATTTTCAGTGAGTTAGTCTCTGTACATGAATTTACACACAGTCTCATATGAAAACACAGCACATGCCTGGATTTACACATACAAACTCAATTTGTATGAAAAGTCATGAAGATTATGATTAAAGTAGGGTTAGGGTCAAGTGTAGGTTAGAGATAGGTCTAGGGTTGGGCTAAAATTGGCCTAGGGTTGGGCTAAGGTTAGGGTTAGAACTGCACTAGGGTTTCCCCAAGCTTAGGGTTGGCCTAGGTTTAGGGTTGGGGTTGGGCTATGGTTAAGGTAAGCTTAGGGTTAGGGTTGGACTAAAATTGGGCTAAGGTTGGGCTAAGGTTAGGGTTAGAACTGGACTAGGGTTTGGTTGGCCTAGGGTTAGGATTGGGCCAGGGTTAGAATTTGTCTCGGGTTAGGTTTGGGGTTGGACTATGGTTAAGGTAGGCCTAAGGTTGGGCTATGGTTAAGGTAGGCCTAGGGTTGGGGTTGGGCTATGGTTACGGTAGGCCTAGGGTTGGGGTTGGGCTATGGTTAAGGTAGGCCTAGGGTTGGGCTATGGTTAAGGTAGGCCTAGGGTTGGGATTGGGCTATGGTTACGGTAGGCCTAGGGTTGGGGTTGGGCTATGGTTAAGGTAGGCCTAGGGTTGGGGTTGGGCTATGGTTAAGGTAGGCCTAGGGTTGGGGTTGGGCTAAAGTTAGAGTTGGACTAGGGTTGGGGTGCAGTTAGGGTTAGGGCCGGGGTTAACGATTGTAACTTTTCATTCATATGAATCACTGTGATTAGGATCATGGGCAACAGTGAAATACCCACTACAGATTAATGTCCTTGCATAAGCAAACTAACTGGGAACTAAATTTATTTCTTTATTTCTGTGATGTTCTTAAGTAAGAACTAAATGTTGCACAAACCCTGCTTATATACTGTAGCTTCGTATTAGAACGACTACATACAGCCACAAGGGACCATTTTAAATCAACACCTAACAATTTTCTGTGGAAACCTCTGAAAATATACACATATAGAACACATATTATAACAAATCCTGTTTGTTTAGGGAAATGGCACACTATAGACACTATAGCTTATGTGGAAAGATGGATAGGTATAGATATTGGTAGAATAGGTGATAGACAGATATAGATAGAATGGACTGGCACAATGTCTTTGATAAAGAAAGCGGTGCATATGTGAATGACAGATGAAGTATTAATCAGTTAATCAGCCTGTCTGCATGTATTCTTCCTTACCTGCATAGCCATGTAACTACTCAATCAACCGAGCGTGCATCTGTCACATCTCCTTCTCTCTCGCTTTCTCTTCTCCATTCCTATCACCACCCATCTCTACATCACTCCACATCTATTTCTCATCCAGTTGTCTGCGCTGACGTCTTCCCTCCCTCTGTTCTAATATGATTTATTTATACCCTTTCAATTCCCCAAAGAGGAGGCTGTTATTTCTTCTCTGCGCCATCACTAAATGCAATCTTATGGCTCTATCAGCTACAGTGATTCGTCATTATTTAAACCCACATTTTCCTTCACATTTCCTCCCAGATCCTGACTGCCTCCCACTCCGAATGCAGCCCCACCTTAACCGCATTTCAATAGCTCATTAGTCCCATTCACAGACCGGAGTCAAAATAATAGCTAAACAAATGAACAAATAAGATGGGAATGGGCTGTTTCTCCCCTTCATATTTCAGTCTAATTTATCTTAATTACAGAACAGAAATCTCATCAGGGGAGGGAAAAAAAAGGTTAGCTTGAGTAAAAAAAGACATTAGCGCCAATGTAACTGTTATTTCGACCGAAGATGGAGTTGATTGAAGTTTTTAATTAAATTCTCTCTCAAATGACTTGCAACTGTCTGTCTTGTACCCCCGTTCACACACACACACACACACACACACCTCTCCGTGTGCTTCGTTACAAAGATAGGTAGTTATGGAAGAGTGGAAAACCTTCCTATACCCTCATTTCAACTCTTGAGCATCCTTTTCCCCATCTAATTACCACTGAGGGCCTCTCTCCTCCATGCCCCTCGGCCCTCTTCACATTGGCCGCTCTCTTTCTACTTCTTGCCTTCCTGCTCATGGCCACTCGCCCATTCAAAAGACACCTTGATGAATGAAGTCGGGCCAGTAGCGTGAAACACTATATTCTGCTGTGGTAAATTCCCCCCCCCCACACACCTTCTCCCCTTCTCCCCTTCTCCGCCACCATCTTCTCTCTCTCTCTTTCATTCTGACCTTGCAACCTGATTACAGTGTAATCCTCTCCCCCCTGTGACATGTCCTGGGCTATTTCAGTGGGTTGCCAGGCGACAGGGACTGCCTGGGACCCCTGCTGGAGGGCGGCGTGACCGCAAACACTGCAAGCATCGTGCTCACTGAGACCACTATCCTCCATCTTAGCATTCTCCACCACCCTGTGCTGCATGCCTTTGTCACTCACACACACACACACACACACACACAGCTCAGCATCCTTCACCACACTGAAATTCTTCACTCCACCACGCTGTCAGTTACTCTCTCACTCACCAGCATCCATCTTAGCATCCTCCACAGCAGCAGCATGCTCCTGCTTCTTCTCCATCCCACTGTAATTAATTCACACACTTACTGATTCATTCGCACAGACCTGAGCATCCCAGTGTATCGTGCTCTTTCTCTTACTGCATCCCACTGTCCCTCACTCACTCACGCAGTAACACCAGCATCCATCTTAACATCCACCACAGCAATGCCTTTGAAATTAACACATGCACTTACTGATTCATGTGTGCATCCTAGCATCCATCTTGCCACCCTTGTGCATAATGCTCCATTCCTACTCTCCTCACCGCTGTGGGGGTATTTGCTATGGGGTTATTTGCCCATCGTATCGTATGATATGTTGCCACTGTCTAAGGGTTCCAAAGAGTGGGCAACATATCATATAAATATCCTTAAATCTTTAAGCATTTTAAATATTGTGGTATTTATCCCGTCATACTATGATACTGTAGTATATGCACCATTATTCCACATCACAAGGTATTGCTGTATAGCATTCATGAAGAACTCTGAGTATTGTCAATAATTAATGCTAGAAATACTCTAAATAGTATGAGCAGTATTTCTAGACACTGTTAACAGAAAGGTTTTATGGTAATATGTATTTAAAGGTTTATCGATTTTTGTGATAATCTCATTTCTGTATTTTCTGAACCTGAACAATAAGTCGCTCAGAAGTATAAGATGCACCACCTTGCATTCTGTCTGCTTGGAGAACAAAAATCAATCGCTTTGTTATGCGAGTTGCATTAACAGACCACCCATTTAACATAATGTTTTTACTGCCTCTAAAACTCAGGACACCCCTATTAGTGCAGTCTAGTTTAGTTTTTGTTCCGTTTAGTAAGTGTTGTTGTAAGTTGTTGCATTGTTTCCTGAGCTAAATCCTTTGCTACAGTCCTTCCCAGCTAACAGTTTTAGGTTAGCAGAACGTTTTCTGAATGTTATGGTTTTAGGAATTTTGGGTTCCTAGAACTGTCAGGTTTTCTGTGAATGTTTTTACATAACTTTTATAAATGTTCCTACAATGTTGCAACATCTTTAGTTGCATGAACATAAATCATTATCACATCACGTTTTTTGGCAGAACATTGCAAGAACGTTATTTTTGCAACGTTACAGCCGAAACTGTTGAATACGTTACTAAATGCTCTGATAATGTTATCTGTTTGCTAGGTTATCTCAATCCCTATCAAGCTTGGAATAAGTATTCATAAATACTATATATATAGCAAGTTTTATTGTTGAAACCTTAAAATTGTGTCATTTTATTTTTATAAGCATTATAATTAGTGAGTTCATGTTTCAAAATGTATCAGATGGAGTAGCAAACAAATAGGCAAACTAGCATAACTGCTTGAGTAGCACACCTAACAAAAACAATAACAAATGGACATATCACAATTGGGTTAATGTAAACATTCTAACAAAATTCTAGCAAAAAAAGTCTTATGTTCCAGAAAATATGATATATACCCAGATAGCACACAAACCTCTGCACAATGTGCAAAATTTATGCCTCAACGATGCCGCAAGCAGCTTGTTTGCTAATTGGAAAGATGTCGGCACAACGTAGTCTTTTTTGATCATGTACTCGCCAGGTGATTAGCAGATTCAGTTCAAGTTCTCTACGTGCAATTTTCCTACCCGTGATTAATAGGGTGGCGTTTAGCACACAACTGTATACACTCAGCAACAATAAATATCCCAACTTGTCAAAGCAACAAAACGTGGAATATTAAGAACACGCATTAACAGTGATCAAAACCGACGTTGTGTTGACGTCTTCCCAATTAGCAAACAAGCTGCATGCGATGTCATTGAGATGTAAATTGAGCACATTGTGCCAATGTTGGCTAAATGTGTGTGTGCTATCTGGGTATTATCACCCCTTTCACGTTCCCAATCGCTGAAACCAGTATCTTTGTTTCCCCACTTTCTGATGATGTCTCCATCATCCAGACTGTGCACATTCACTAATGTTTGGACAAGCTTATTCACTGATTCCTTGGTTTTCTCTTCCAATCCCAAGCCATGCTCAGATGCAAATACACACAGGCTGAATATAAGATATTAACCTTAAGCGGACGGACTTATGGCCAAGTTCACATAATGTCCCCTTGCCAGAGTTTAGACTCTTATTCTGTTTCCTCCGAAATGAGGAAATATATACAAGCTTAAAAGGGTGAAGTCCCCTGATGAACAACCATTTTAGTGTATTGCTGTAAAATGATCCATTGCCAGCGTGTTTGGAATTGATCCACGGTGGCACACTAGGCATTGTGAAAATGATAGCGTTCACAAAAGAAACAGATGCACAAACAATAATGGAGGAACTAATCTGAACAAATAGCAAGGAGACCATTTCAGCTGCATTCCCCTCTTGTTCAGAGTAATCACTGAAGAGAAAAAGCTAAGCGTTATGAAAATTAATGCCTCTGTAGACCAGCTACACTGAGCAACAAAGCCTTCAGAAACCTTCAAATTGGAAAAGAAATTAAAAATGAAACCAGAATAATGCACCAGCTCTCTCCAGCATGAATCTTCTTCTCCTTGAACAAATGATCTTAGCCCCTTGATGCCTGAAATAGCTTGAATCTCCAGTTTTCATTACACATACAAGCTGATTTGAGTCAAAAAGCTGAAAATTGAGAACCATTTTAGTGACAATTTTCATGTCCTAAAGTGTACATCTCTGAAAGCCTTAAAAAAACAAAACATAGAAATTATATGCAGCAGCAAACGAAAATAAGTACAGCTCCATACAACAACATTTAATTTACAATAATCTAACTTAAGTTAAAATTATTGATAGAATTGATAAGTGTATATGTCAGTTCATGTGGTTTGATAATACCATGATAACATTGTTTTTGAGTTTCTGCCCTTTTCTAAAAGAACAAGCCTATTTTATGAAAAGCATATAAATCAGTTGCAAAATGCTTGGTATGCAATGAATATCTCTGTCTTTTATTGAGTGCTGACTAAACAAATGGTTTCTCTTTGAAAAGTATGGATGTGCAATGGTTACTCGCTATTAATCTAATCACTATATTCTATTACTGAGATCGATTCAATTCAATTTTATTTGTATAACGCTTTTAACAATAAACATAGTCACAAAGCAATTTTACAGAAATCCAGATGTAGATCTAGATCCCTAATGAGCAAGCCAGAGGAAACCGTGGCAAGGAAAAACTCCTGGAGTTGGGGAAGAAACCTTGAGAGAAACCAGACTCAAATGGGAACCCATCTTCTGAAAAGGGAATCCAGACTCAAAAGGGCTTTTTTTATTTTTGTTTTGTAAACCCTTTGTATCTACTTGTTTTGAGACTAAACGGAATATGCCTTTCTTTTTTCAATGCTCTTGGGAGTAAGCTCATTGCTCTCTCCTCAGACTGGATCTAAGATCCAGATATGAGAATGGGCAAGATGCTGCCTCCTCCACATTTCGACTAGGCAGGCAATTAATCACCGCACCACTTTCCACAATCATACAGCAGACACTTTCTTCTCAAATTACAGCAACAAGTGATCCATTGAAATGAATGTGCAAAACAATCCTGCCTCTGACCATATGTGGAGATTTCTACTTTCTCAAGGGAAAAGTGGGTCTGATGATATAATTGCTGTCTCCACTCATCCTCTCCATTGTTAGGCAATGTGGTCAATGTGTGGTATACGAGCAGACACTGGCATCATAGCAGTGCTAATTAGTCTCATTGACGTGCTCTGTTCCACATTGTAAAGTGTGATGGACTGTTCCATTATGGAGATACAAACACACTCTCACAGTACTCATCACACCACACCTGAACGGAGGCTGAATAACCAATAAAATTGAAATTCTTGCTTAAGTGGATCCTTTGTGCAGGAACATATACTGTTCCTGGGAAGGGAAGGAGAAAAAAAAGAAAAAGAAGAAAAAAAAGAAAATAATTTTTTTTCTTCAGTAAATGGGTTACTAGGAGGCTTAATTTTAATGACAAGCTATAAAAGCAGGTAATTAAAGCTAATTACCACGTCTGTGAGCTGGCTGGCATTGAAATGCATCAGCAGAAGCCTCCCTCATCACACCATGACATATTTCTAAAGATTATATTTATGGAGGTCAGACACCATTTACATGACACTGCACAACTGCTTACTAGGGTCAATGATCTAAATCAGGGTAAAATGGATTGTACAGATCCATGTTATTTATTGCTCTTTGTAAGAAACAGAGCTGTGTAGTGTGTTGAAAAATCATCTGTAACCCTAAACATATTTGATATGCCCTGCTGTCTGCCTGCATGCCATCTATGAACCTGGTATAATCAAACAGAGTCCTGACAAGCGCCTATGGCACACCAGCTTCCAGTCTAATTTCACATCAATCTGGGAAATCATCTGTCTTTCCCCGAGGTTCTCCATGGAGAGGGAGTCTCCCCACCAGGCTACCCAATGCACTACCCCACCTTTCTCTCGCTCCTGACCTCCTCTCTGAGTGCCCGCGGTCTTCGGGGTGCAGCTACAGGCAGCTGGACATTAATAACAGGCAATGCTCTTCGTTACGCCTCTCTGTCGCCCCAGCAACAAATTAATTCCACTTATTTATCTCTCTCGCCAAGGTCGGTGCGGGTGGAACAACTGTTTATGGAGCGAAAAGGACAAGGAGTTATGGGTGATGTGCGATGGCTGACAGCACCGTTTGTTTTACCCCGCCACACTGCGAGTGAGATAAAGCTTATAATGATCAATTTGATAACAAAAACTCTGCAGTCTCGCTTCCCCCACCCCCCCACACACACACCCCCCCATCACCATTCCCTATTCTTTTTGATGAACGGTGCTTTTTTTTCCACAAGAACACTGGCTGCATAAAATGAGAAAATAGTCTGAGGTAGGACTAAATGATGAAGAGGCGGCCATTTTGAGAGAATTTATCATGACCGTCATCATTTTCTCGCAAGAAAATTCTTGTCAGGCACTTTTGTCTTGGCAACAAAGGCAGAGAGCCAGGGACTTCTGGCAAACTCCATTTCCATGTGCACAGAAACCCAGAGCGCTCGTCCTCCTGCTGACACGAGCAGTCAACTCATGAAAAATAACACAAACATGTCTCCATGCATCACTGCACAAAACTTATGATTCACCTTCAGAGTGAAAAGGACAGTGAGGGTCTCAACCAAGAAATTTTTTGGTGACTAAGGTAAAAACTTGCCTGTTCGTAAGAGGAGAAAAATCAAGTACACCTGCAGAATAAAAAAATTAATAAAAAAAATATAAAAAACCTCATGTTGCGGCTGTTGAGAGTTTTGGGTTTCAGGAGGATTCAGAAAGCCCTTGTTCATCTGCGAGTGGCTGTACCAGATGTGCTCTACCTGTGGTATATATATATATCTTCTAACATTTCCTCCAGATTTGTATCAGCGGAAGGTGTCTCGAGGAGATGATGACTACAAGCACTGGTGACAGTTCAAGGTGAATTATTTACTAACCTTCCTTAAGAGCTGTACCTATATTTCACTAGAGCCCCTATAATACCACCATAAGACCCCAACCTAAAATGGCAGGGGTGGATGAAATGGAGACTGAACCTCTGCTCTTTACAGGGCAGCTTTCACCAATCCTTCTCCTCATTGATTTTTTTTTCTTCTCAGCAGCTTCGTTTGAGCAACCCAAGTCTTTCATTATTAATGTGGCTGACAGGCCTTTCAGTCAGGTCCTGCCTCCTGCAACCATGCCACTCACAAAAGCCATTTGAGCCTGGAAATGAGCTTCCAGCTCTACACTAATACAACAAAGCCAGTGAAGGCAGCAAGGCAAGAAAACAGCCAAAAGCCTTGGATTACATCTGTGGCTGTTAAAGAAAAGCAATGAAGAGGTTGGCGCCCCCCACTCATCCATTCCGGTGCATATACTGTCCCAAGATGAAGGTAAATGAATTACAAAACCATTAAATATTTATCCGTTATGTACATCTGCACTGTAGTGAACAGCCATCCTGAAAGACACACAATCATGCATGCGCACACACACATTTATATCCACACACTGTTTTGGCTGCTGGCTGTGTCTGGGTATAGTGTTCCTTCCCTTAGGCTCAGCGGTTGCCCAAGTCCCTAATGGCCTAGAACGCTGGCATCTCTGCTCTCCATCCTGTGGCTCCTGCAACTACTGTGGCAGTGAGAAATGACTGCAATATCCCAGTTCCACAGCAAGAGTATGTCAGCAGTCTAACGGTGGCACCTTAACAGATTCCCCCTTCTTCTTTTTCTCTCAGCCTCTGCCCCTCCACACTCCTGCCATTCCTCTCCACTTTCAATTTAGTTAAAACACAGTCAAACTAAATCCATTTGGGAAGACAAATTAACCCCCCACCCCAATGCAACATCCTACATGGGTAATGTGGAACTGTATGAGCACTTATTCATATGAGCAAGGAGAACAGGATTAAAGCACCATTCCCAGCAAACAGGAGGCACAGCGCATTCACAATTCCGCTGTATCAGCAGAGTAGCCGAAGCCTCTTTGACAACCTTGAAGGGTATATTTTTGCTGTTCCACATCCAGTGCAAAATCCATTCACAATTGCTGACGTCTATAATTGCATTAATAAGTAAACTGCAGGATTATGACAGCTTGGAACCATCTGAGGTATGAAAGGTTTGACAAGCATTGCGATTTTGACAGATCTTTACAGTCCCTCACTTCCAGTGAGTTGGAGGGAAGAGCACTCAGAGGTAGAGCTCCGTTTTCAGAAGTGTTTGGCTGAACCACAATTACAAAAAATATCATAAGAAATCTGGGCAGTGAACCTTGTTAGTGCTATACTTGTCACATTAGGGGGAGGTCTGCTCCTGCTACAGTTTAACCCAGAGCTTTTATGTCTCAGTTGTCTGCTCTCCTGTCTGACTAGTATCTGCCTGGTTTATTCTGACACCTTGCCATTGCAAATTTGAATTTTTCTCTTAATTGGCTAGCCTGGTTAAATAAAGGATCAATTACAAAAATTATTAGCT
>JAOUQW010000049.1:7270999-7283146 GCA_028565825.1 Olivaichthys viedmensis
CACACACACACACACACACACACACACACACACACACACACACACACACACACACACACACACACACACACACATTACTCGTGTTTTTAGCTTCTTAATGGAAGAGTTTGTCCAAAAATGAAATTTACCCACCGTGAGGATTCAGATGATGATATAACTCACATTTAATTTGTGTATTTAATTTCTTTAACACAGACTTATTCTGCTTTTCTTTATCTAATGAATAAAACACTTGGGGACGTGCAGTTCTAGTAAAATAATGAGTGATGAAGTGGAGTTACTGTCACCACCCCGGAGATGATTATTTTCCTATAACAGCACGTCCCCGAGTGTTTTATTCCTCTTATACCACAGCAGTTTGTCCATGATTACACATTTTTATTTATTAAAGAACCGCACGTCGTACAAATGATGGCTTTTGAGTTGACTGTGTGATGATTTAGACATACAGTTTACCCGATGCTAAACTGGAAGCTATAAGCTTACATTACTTGCGAAACTAAAGAAGCAAACTTCACCCACCGAACTTGTCTTGGCTGATCGACTGTATTTGAAATAAGGAGAATATTGTGTGAATGTAATTTTTGGCTGAACTGTTCCTCTACGACTGTTCCTTTTTTTTTCAACACTCCATGCATGTTTCATTTTTAAACAGTTTTTGTTTTTCTTTTAGAATTCTATCACTTGGTGAAGTGTTTACACTGTAGATCCTGGCAAACACGTTGTAATCTTCAAGAACTCTGTACTTTATTTCTCTCAGACAGATCAGACAGTTTGGTTCCATCTTCACTACGAGGTTCTCCTGCTCCTGAATAAACAGACGCTGTCGTTCCGTGCCGTTGCAGCTCTTTTTTCCACTCTGTAAGAACACAGAACGTTTTGCTGACGCATGTTATAAAGTATCAGCTAAAAGTTGCTTACACACGTTTTAGGAAACAGTGTCTGTTCTCATATGCTCTCTCTCTCTCACACACACACACACACACACACTTCTATAAACTATACACACATTTTGAAAATCTTTAGATATTGTAAGGAAAAATAAGACACTGGGTACAAAACCATGAACACGCACAATCCGCCATTTCTATAATGAACTGTGTTTTCCAGAGTGAACTTATAGAGTGAAAAACGTGTGTGTGTGTGTGTGTGTGTGTGTGTGCGCTGGTGTCCTTGTTAAATACATCGACAAGAGAAAAGTGTGTTAGTAAAATAAAGTTTTGAGTTGAAGTAATGAACCGTTTATTGATTGTATTTATCTACTTTGTGCTTTCAGTATTGATGTGAAGTGAGAACTTTTTTGTAAGTAGCTACAAAATCTACACCAAACTTTTATTAGAAAGAAAAAATGAATACTTCATAAATACTTTGGAAAAAAATCGGGAAAAACTTTCAGCCTCTCTCATGTGCAGTCAATGAGTGATGCCTGTGGTTGTGTCTATACTATAGAAGAATACTTCACCACTGTATACTGCATACTCTTCCTCATAGTAGTATGGATTATAGCATGCAGTATGTGAGAATGATCATTTGGTAGGCTTTACCAAAAATCTAGTTTTCAGATGATGTTAGAATTAAAATGTTTCACTGTGAAGACACTCTCAAGAGAGAGACTTTTACACAGCAGCTTGTTGGAATCATTTTTTTTATTGTTTAATCAAGAAAAAACCAAGTGCTGTTAATTATTTTTATTTTTATTATTTTTTAGTGTGAAATCTACCATAAATCCTACAATTATCAACATTAACATTTTGAGAAATTGCTCTATAATATCCTTTTAAATAGGCTTCAGAATGAACATGTACAATTTCATGAAAGTAATCCAGAAACATGCAGAAAAATGGTTTTAAAAATACAATATGATACAATGTTATAAGGTTTATAAAGGAAATTTACATATGTGTCATAATGACATACATTTACATATACATCAGACACATAGCGTGATTGTGCCAAAAGAGGCGGAGCTAAAGCCTTCTTTAAAATTGCTAAGTTTCAGATAATGTGTCTCGAGTGGACAAAAACACATTTCTATAAACAAATAAACACATTTCTGTTGAGTTTTAAATTTTTTATCTCTACAGTGTAAGAAAAGACGTGTTATAGATGTTTTATCCAAAAATATGAAAAATGTTTAATGTGACCAAAATCATAATTTCTACCTGTAGTGTCTCGCCTTAAGGCAGTCAAGAACTGCTTTAGCCTCAATTTTGGAACAGCAGTGCAATGTTAATACAGTAATTTGATAAGTAGCATATGTAGCCAAGTGGTGTATTTAATGCACTTAGTCCACTAAAGAGGTTATGTCACTTTAAGAGAGGGCTGTCTCTTAGAGTGTTGAGCTGGGCGGAGTTCTGGTGTGACCACAGCTTTAGGCGCGCATGCGAAATGAACCAATTGGGAGAGAGCGGCCAAAGCAAGATGAGCATGTGAGCTGTGACTGGGATTCGGGTGCCTTGAGTGTTCAGATTTATCATTTGGATGCACAAAAATGGCGTATAAGAACTCCTGAGAGTATCTGTACGTATATATTTTCATCCACTGGATGGCTTTGAATTGTGCTGTAGTTCTATTCGCGTTTCTTTGCACATTGTTGATTTAATCCCAGTTAGTACTGTGAAATATTTACAAAATGGTTTTGTAATCACTATGTAAAAGGATTTATTGTATATTGTTTTAGAGATTCAGAGTTTATAGTTTGTAGTTCACAGTGTTTTAAAAACTGACTTGGAAACGAGTATAATCTGACGAGGACACATGAACACAGTGAGTTCTGTGGTTAATAGTGTTTGCTGTGTTTCTTTTCATTGAAACAGAGACCACTACCATATTTTATTGGGTTACTTTATTGGGGTATTTTATTTATAGCACTATATTTTGTAAAAAAATTTGTTGGAATAAAAAACCCGGAAAAAAAAAAAATTGTGTTCCGTGTGGTTAAATTACCACCAGCTACAAATAAATTGCAAATTTTCTGTTCTGTATTGAGTATTAAGCATCACAGCCAGTTGTAACAAAGACCGTGTCTCAACCTGAGCAGCAGACGCCCAGTGCTCCGGCTCGCCTGAGTATTAACACCTGCAGCTCGTTTCCCAGCAAATGAAGGACTCTTTAAGAGACACTCACTTGCATTCAGTCATCTTGCAGCATTACAATCTTAATGTGCTCTCGCACCACCTTTTCCATCCCACAGATCTGAGTAAAGTTCCTAGTCTATGTTTGTTCCTGACCATTCTAGCCTGTAACAGTTTTGGTTTATCACCGTGTATAGTGTTTCTATCAATTCCTGATCATCTTTAATTCCCTGTTCGTGTTTTTTTTTTTTGCTGTTTAGTCTCGTGTTGCACTTGTGTCTTTGATTAGATTCTGTTTTGTGTTAAGTTGCGCTCTGTTTTAATTAAATCTCCCGCAAAGTGTCTACCACTGCCCTAGTCTCTCATTGCTACACCAGTTAAAAGATGTATTAAAGACGTCTTTGTCAATGTTAATAGGACGTCTAGGTTTCAGCCAGAGAGAAAGTTTTTAATACATCCTTTCGAAGAAATAGAAAAGACAACTATTGTGGTCAGATACAGAACATCAAACTTAATATAAACCAAAAAAGAGGCGGAGCAGAACTGACCAAATATAGACCAATAACAATGTCCTTTTATGGGCCAGTCTTTAAGTGAGACCAGACTGGACCCATAGTGGACATTAATGCATTCAATTCAATTCAATGCAATTTTATTTGTATGGCGCTTTTTACAGAAATCTGGATGTAGATCTTGGTCCATCTAGATACAAGATACTAGATATATTCTAGATACTAGATTCAAGGAAAAACTCTCTGAGACGACATGAGGAAGAACCCTTGAGAGGAACCAGACTCAAAAGGGAACCTGTCATCTTCTGGTCAGTGGGAAAGAGCTTATTTTAGAAAATCTGATATTAAAAGTAGCCTTTTAGTCAATAAATTCCAAAAAGTTTAATTTATACAATAATAAATTCATACACAAAGAATTAAAATACAATTAATTCAACATAAAGAAAGATGTATTAATATTTATCATCTATGGATGACCTGGAAGAGATCTTTTTTTCTTTTCTTTTTGAAAACAAATAACCGTGTTGCATTGTGGGATACAGTACATCACAAAGATGGCAGTCAGAATGCCCAGGGTTTGGCATTTGGACATACTAAGCAGGGACTGATTTTCTCTCATTATTGCTCCAAATATTAGCAGACACAGGATAGAGGCCAAACCCTGGGCATTCTGACCAACACCAATATTAAGCAATGGACATAAAGATGGAAGGAAATGTTTATACCATTTACCTTTTAAGTAACCTCAAAGATGGTTCCGGTCCCAAATAAGCAACTTTCGATTCACTTACCGTCCTTGTGCCCCCATATTGATAAATTATATTTGGGATTATATTTCAGGAAGAACAGTGTGAGGTATGGAAATAGAGAGAAGTATATGGCAAAGGGGACTTGAAAATGAAAGGAGAATAGAAGGGAGTAGGTGTACCCACCTCCAACGTAGACCTCTTCTGGAGGACCGGCCGAGGCGTGGAGAGAAAGAGGAAGACATTGATTAAGAGGCATGCAGACTAGAAGGTGGCCCAACCTTGAGGACTACCATGGCTACATGCGTCTTATCATCCTGTGCAAATGCCTAAGCCAAAACAAATGCTGCCATGGAGAATAAAGAGCATCTCAATTCATTAAAGTCTCCAACGCCATTTTCTAGCTTTGAATAAGATCCAGAGTCCCAATTGTCATTAGTGTATTGAACTTGATGAACGTTCAACCAGGGAGACATTTTGGTTTTTTCTCCCATTGCTCGCCCAATTAGAGCTTGTCTTTTTAAATACGCTCACTTCTTCCTGTTTCCTTTTTGCTATTCCTACACTTCCTCCCCACAGCAGCTGGGCCCCATTAGTGCCAGGGAATGTGCTCTTTGCCCCATGTGTGCTTCATGGCAGAATCTGCACTCCTTTCACATCCAGGAAGCTCCAGCAGGCGCAATTTTCCACCATATTTCAATATAAATGTAGAAATTTCATTCAAAGAACAAATATATGACTAAACTTCGGCAAGTCTTCCTGGTTGAAAATATTTTACGAAATGATCTTAGTCAATGAGTGTTTCTAATGCCAATTAAACACATATTCAAATTGTGATATTTCAGAGAGCATGCACAAACATGCAGGAAGTTAAATACCTGAAAGCAAAATGAAAGAGAGTGATCAATGTGTGATGATTAACTCCTAATATTTCTGAATTCATTAAAAAAAAGTTATACCCTTTCACTGCAAGTACAGCATTTAAACATAATAGGCTGAGATCAATTTATATGATGTAGCTCACGTCTGATATTTAATATTAAAATGTTTATAAGGATTACCATATGGGCAAATTTGTAACCTTTAAAGGCAATATATTTCTAAATGATTTCTACAGATTTAATTGCTTAGAAATTAGCCATGCATTTGTGAAATAAAGAAAAATCAGGTAATGCATCATATAGCACATAATGCACTACATGATGCACATATCCTCCTAAGAGAAAACAAATCTGGTCAGTCAGTTCAGTAGTAATGAAGCGTACAGTACCTGTACAGTGATGAATTAACCCCATATAGTCATCATAAGAATGAATGACTACATTTTCATTTGACTACAGTTTACTGTTTTCCTTCTCTAAAGAAAAAGTACATTACCTTGAGAAAAGAGACAGTCATGCTTTCGTTCAACACAAACCACTCTTTCCTTGGGCCAGCCTGTTTCTGGGCAGCCCCTGAGATCCAAGTCTCCCTAAAACGCCATGTCTATCTTATAGTGTTAAAGCATCCAGGCCTACCTCTGTTGTTTTGCATCTCAAGGAGAACAATGACCCATGACTTACCGCTGCAGTCTGCTCCTCTCGACCAAATACAAATTGCATGCACCACAACTGCCACTAGAACAAAAATTCTGATGAATGAATGAATAAACAAGAACATAAAAGGTGCCATGGCATAAATAATGACAAAGAAACATTAAGCTGTTAGTGCTGCAGTGCAGGATGGCATGTTTTTGAAGACCTACTCCTACTGTGTCCTCTCTTGGCAGATTTTTTAATAAAGGGCATACATTTGTACACTGGCAATTGAATAATCTTTTCTTTTCTTTTTTACAGTGAATGATACATTAAGGGTAAAATACTGGTAAATATTAGCAGTATTTGAATATAAAAAATATCAGCCAGCCGTTCCTTACAGCGTGCCGCTGCAGCGTTTGGGAAGACGTACAGTATTGATTTTACATCACATCCCCCCTCAGCCTCTAGCACTACTACCTAAGTGGGGCCATTATCTCTTTTACAGTATGTGCCTATAATGTATAGTACACTGCTAATCATATTTGGACCTGTGTACGCATGTGCATGTGTGTGAGAGAGACCAGGGGTTCCTCTCGGAGTCTGTCTGGCAGGGCTGCTGTTGTATTTACACTGGCCTGACTGGCATATCAGGATCATGTAGCCTCTCTGTAGTGCTGCAGAGTCCAAACAGAGCCAGAGACATGTAGGCTCTCATCAAGCTGACGGCTTGTTTTGAGTACTGTCCATGCAAAGTGCTGTGATTTTGGGGTAGAGAACAAGACGTACACACAGAGCACACACACAGTGGCTCTAGTAAGCCCTGCCCTCTGTAAGTGGAAACGCAACTACAGCTGCTCGAATATTGGAGTTTTTCAGATTGTCAGGGTGTGTTATTCTCAAACATGCATATCCATTGTATGTAACTCTCTAAGGGGGATCATTTTAAACAAGGCATTCTGCAATTTACAAGTGACTAAAATAACTTTATTAACAATTACTGTATCTGCCGACTATGTAATAAACCGCTGTTTCAGAAAATAAGCAACCATATCTATAAGCCATTACTACTATAAATATACCTACTAGTGTCATCATAGTCCTTTTAGTGAAAAGCAATGGAAAAGCATATCTGTTATAATTAACCAAATTACAACCACCTAATGGAGTATTTCAAGAGTGTTAGGAAGAATTTACATTTGGGTGTTATATATAACTATAACTGTTCAATACAACTACTCATCATAATAATATACAAACTCTAAGACTCTGCATTTTGCAGTACTTGACTGGTAGCCATTTTCATCCATATCACCCAATCTAATTCAATATATCCTTCATATGACGCTGTATACAATGTGTTCTGTAATACCCTCATTCTGTATCACTGAGAGATTAGAGGGCTTAGTCCATCTGGAAAGAGCTTTAGATGATACCGTCATGGGGAATCTCTATCTGCCGTACAACTGTCTGTATAACTAATCACCAAAGATTATGGTGGGAAGATATTAAGAGGTCTTGAAGCTTGAAGGTTGGCTATAAACATGGTAAAGGTCTACTGTAAATCACAGTAGATAGTGGGTAAAGGGCAAACTCCTTGATCTTTTGTTTAAGTATATTGCAAAAATAATATATAATTAGCCTCTAATTAGTACTATTAAATATAACTATAAATGAATGAGATGGTAATATGAGCTTGCTTCACTCAGGTGCAGGGGATATACTGTATGTCTAAGAAGGCCGAAATATTTATTCAGTACTATCTATTCAGCTGGACACTTCAGCACTGTGATTTAGCCGGGGAATACATCCAATGTACTCTACGCAATGCCATGTGCTTGTGTATTTGACATTGTCCCTCTCCATTCAAGTCTTAGCTAGAGATACCTCAGATGGGGTTTATATGCACAGTAAAATAACCCTTAAATTGGGCTGTTCTCACTCCACAAGTGCACAAGTACTCCAATCTTCAAATATGCACAAAAGACCACAGAGCTTATGCAGCCCTGAAATGTGACATATTACCTCTCTAAACCCTTTCAATCTGTAAAACCATCAGTGATGTTTAAACACAGCATACAAGACCTGAATTATCAAACCGCTGCCTGCACAAACAAACCCTGCAAACCAATTCACCATTTAACCAAACGCTCCACGCATGCCAACCACTCCAGCTTTCTAACAGACTTTGTGAACATGTCTTAAACACATCACTGGGAGTAAAGTACCGCTGAGAGGCAGCTCATATGCCCCTCATATAATATATATCTTTATGGCTATTACATTATTATTATTATTTTAAAGAAAGACGTGAAAGCATAAATAGTAGTCCTTAATAAAGGCCCTAATAAACGTCTTGGTCACAGTATCCCCAGCAGCGCAAAAAATAAAATAAAATCTTATTACATGTAGTGTAATATGTACCTCTCCCACTGAGAGCCCAACACCTGTCTCACTAAAGAATGTCATTACCACAACTGCCTGCCGAGAGAATGACGGAGCGTTTGTGAATTGAGAACGGAAACATTAAATCCACACACTGCCCATTTCCTCCGTAAAGTGTACAAAACTGGCCAATCCAGTTGGTGGCCTCTGACAGATGCCTTTGCCCTTGAGGTTGACAACCATCATTACTGCATGGGAAGTGGAGGTAGAAGTGTGTTACAAAGGCCTTCTCCCTCTTCTCCCTCAGCTCCAGGACCTTACATTAATAATTAATAACCGGAGGACAGAATTAGGCTAGAGATGGGTTAAAAGACATAAAGTCGTTTAAATGACTGCTTTACCCCATTGTCTACGTCTCATGAGGCATTAAGATTTAATGTATTTCCGTTCTCTTTGCTGCCATTAAGAGTGCGCTAATAACAGCAACAGCTAATCCTACATCCTGAAAGTCTATTCTATCCATATCTTTTACCAGATGAAAGGAAAGGTGACACTATTATTATAGCTCTTCGGCATCCTCCAAGCCAATCTTTCTATCTGTAATGAGGTATGACACTAACATTCTGAGAGCTCTGGGTGTGCCATTAACTAAGACATTTGCATTTCAATTAGCGGCTTTAAAACATAGCTTAATAAATATAAAATCTCTCTTAAATTAAATCATCTCCCTACACTAATGGTGATTCATTCATACTCGCTCATTCAGTACTAAAAGCAGTCATACTATTGTCAACACTATGGATTTCTCCTTTGCATTATGTAAAGCCCAAACACTGTGTATTAAATTAGATACCAAAAATAATGTTAGTTGACTTAATGGAATCATGAAATTAGATATCGAGCCAGTCTCAGTGTAACTACTGCTATGGACTCAAAAGGCTTATGTGTCATCCCACAGTGTGCCTTGCACATCCACCAGCACATCCTGCCTTTATTATGCTGATGAAGTTCCAATACCAAGATGCTTGAGAGCTCAACATTCCCTTATAGCAACACCAAACAGTACTTTAGTTTTTCACAGAACATTCCTGCATGTATGGTCCCCATTCTGCATCACTGGCCCAAAATTTACTCTGTGGGTATGTAGTTTCCTTGGCAACATGGCATGTCGTAAGCCTGAGACATAACCGACACGGAAACCATCAGCATCAGAGAGGATTGCCCAAAATGAAAAGGAACAGATGGAACAAACTTAAAAAGAGCAAAATCTAATGTCAAAGAGGGAAGATAACAGGACACCCAACCAGAACATTCTAAAGATGCTGAAATGAACTGATTTTGTCTACACACAAGTTAACCACAATTTTGTTCCCACCCAGTGCGAGACATTTCTATATATATATATATATATTACTTCAATCATTTTACTGCACCAACGATTCTTAGGCTTTATGTGCAATATGAGTGATATTACTGACTGTTGTGTGTGATACTGAGGCATTGTGCATATCCACTTGAACTTGATATTTACTCTAGAAAACGGCTGTTTAATTAATTAATTTGATTATTCATGCCATATACTTCTGAATGAGAACACTAAATATGCTGCAGTCATTTCCATGCGCCAGAGCTACTATCTGTTATTATCTTTTGAGGAATTTTCACTTTTTTAAGAGATTCTATACCATCATGTTATTAAGACGTCGGGATGTTCTGGAGAAGTTGTGGCAATAAAAATGCTTTTTTCCCTCAAGCTGTTGTGCATTGCTCTGAACAATGGCCTTTAGTGCTAAACTAATTATGTGATGTAACATGACCCATGGCCACAGTGGAGGCCTGAAACAAACATGATGTAGCATGCACTTCTTTCTAAGGTTATAGTGCAAATGTAGTAAAATAAAAAAATCAAGGAAAAGGCTATGTTGGGGAAAAATAAAAGACATTTCAACAAAATAACAATGGCTCTTACCTTCACTGCAGTCTTTCCCCTGGAATCCTGTTTCGGAGCAGTCACAGATGGGCTCGTCGTTGACGATGCTGCACACTCCTCCGTTTAGGCAAACATGGTCAGCTTCACAAATGTCACTGCTGATCCCCTCACTACCAATTATCACCGGCTCCGAACCATTCACCTTCAAATCGGTTATCCATCCTTTGTAAGGAACCTGGTCTTTGATGGACGCAGACGTGAGCCGCAGGGCAACGGATCGCAGTTCGGGAGGTATCCCTCCTAAGAACAAATGACTGAAAACAGTCATGTCCCTTCTTTTAGACTTGACTTCCACCCACTTGATTTCTTCATCCACCATTAACGTGGTGTTTTTGAAATTCCTGCGCACAGTAACTGCGTGCCAACGGCTGTCATTGACTGCAGTATCAGACAGTACCGTGGCAGGCTCGGCACAGAAGATTGAGAAACGCAGACTGAGTCTACCGTTGTGGAGGAGAAGTTCCAAGAAGTCACAGAATCCCTCGTCGTCAAAGTACACTAAAAGTCCATGTGAGCTTTTCGTTTTCATGTTGAAACTCATTTCGCTTTCACAGCAGGCATTCCACATTGGAAACCTGGCCCACTGGCCTTCAGCACCAGTGAACTCCATGCTAGCCCCTATGTGAACCAGGCAACAAACCAGCAGCCCTATCCAAATCATATGCACACCGTTGCGCATGGAGCAGCTCATGGTGATTTCAAAAAGGGATAAAAAGACTAATCTAAAATGTTATGTAATTAACTGTCTTAGTCTTTCAGTCTTAAAACATAAATTGACTCCATGTGACAACTGTAAATTTGGGGTAATTTTCCTTTATTCATTGTTCTCAAAAAAAAAAGAGACGGCCTATGTTATGGCCTAAACATAATCAATGTAGACAATATATAGCGGAGATAATAGTCAACGTAATCAATGTAGACAATATGTAGCTGAAATAAAAAAACATAAATAAATCTTCTACAAATTTTGGCAGTTTCCTTTTAATTGGAATTAAAAACCCTTCAATGGGATCTAGATGGGCTGCACTGGGGCATTTCCATCACACGAAGTCACGTATATACAGGAAACTTTAGGCCACCATGGGTCATATGAATTGGCTAATTAATAGTCATTGTGCTGGCGGAGTATCACAGACAGGAAATAGAAAAAGATAGAAACTTCTCAAAGTGAGGTTAATATGCAGGCCCCTGTAGGGCCTTCAGTGCTCACAACCTCTCTAATTACATCCACTTTGACACATTGATCCGCAATCTGAAAAGAATAAGAAACAATGGTCTTAATTTTAAAACAGAAAAGAATATTTATGACACAAATAAGAAGAAATACACACAGCACTATAATACAGTACCTCCAATAAAATAATGATACAGCACAGTGATATTTCTGATCAGGCAACAATCAGGACTCATTTTATGAAGAGGAAAGTTTATTAGCAAAAGAAAAGTTAACCCGTTTAAGCATACTGGCAAATGAAGTCTATACCCCACACAGTCTACGCCCCACACAGTCTACGCCCCACAGGCTATAATCCAGTCTACGCCCCACAGTCTATAACCTACAGTCTATAACCCAAAGTCTATACCCCACAGTCTATAGCCCACAGTCTACGTCCCACAGTCTATAGCCCACAGCCTATAACCCACTGTCTACGCTCCACAGGCTATAACCCACAGGCTATAACCCATAGTCTATACTCCACAGTCTATAACCCAAAGTCTACGCCCCACAGTCTATAACCCACAGTCTACGCCCCACACAGCCTACGCCCCACACAGTATAACCCACAGTCTATAACCCACAGTCTACGCCCGACAGGCTATAACCCACAAGCTATAACCCACAGTCTATGCCCCACAGTCTATAACCTACAGTCTATAACCCAAAGTCTATACCCCACAGTCTATAGCCCACAGTCTACGTCCCAC
>JAOUQW010000049.1:7311983-7322107 GCA_028565825.1 Olivaichthys viedmensis
TCAAGGGCCCAATAGTGGGTCTCTGGCACTCCTGTGATTGAAACTCACAATCTTCCAAACCTGTGTTTTGGCAGATTTGGATGAGTTCATTGGCCCATCGCTTATTTGCTATTTGGGAAACATGCATTTACTCAGCATACACCATTTAAAACAAAACATTTTAACATTTAACATTATTATTCAGTTATTAATTTTAAAGCATATTATTCAGTAACTACTATGAATTATTTAGTATCTACAGTAAAAATGACAGGAAAGGTATGTAGTTACAAGCGTCAGGTATGTAAGTCTGGACCCGCTGAGGGGTCCTGGAACTGTAAGGGGTTAACCAGTGAGAGGCTTCTGCGGACATACACTGCAGCCACTCCTGGTAATAAGCAAATATATATAGCTATTGATTGTCCATGATTGGTCTGTTCTTTTTAAATGGGAATGTGAAGCATTGCTATGCTTTTTGGTTCCACCTTTCTGAACTATAAAAATCTTTCCTATTGTATTCTGTCTGACTTCCTGGCATCTATCTTTTCCTTCTTCCCTCCACAGCAGTGCAACATGAAGGGTGGTATTTGACACAGCTTCTGTGCCACTGCTAAATCAATTCAAATGAACTGCTTCATGTGTGTGAGATGCGCACTGTAAAACATCAGAAACGGTGCTTGATAGTGTGCCTTTTTTTCTCAATTTCCTTTTACTCACGCAATTTCGAAATCAATGGTCAGCACATAAACTCTGAAGAGGAGGGTTTTCGATTTCCGCAGGGAGAGGAAGGAAGTCGAGTAGTTGAAGCCACTGAGAGAGGACATGTGTGGTATTCTGCAAGCAGCACTAACCTCATGCACTAGCTCAGGCCCCTTTATTAGCCAATACATCATTTTACTTAGCCAATAACACAGTCCCTTACAGAAAAGATAATGGATGTTTCTGCTAGGTTGCCTTGGGATTCACTGCAGTGGTAATGTAGATTAATTTACTGCAAACAGATTGATTTTCTCCTCTTCGCTAGGACTCATTTGTTTTTTGTTAGCTTTTTTGCTATGGTGGTCAGCTACTGTAACTGTCCACCTGTGTGAAGTGGTATTGACTTATCTAGAAAATGTGTAAGCGAACGCATTCAAATTTATGCCCTCTCATGTTTTTTTCCCCTTCTACTCTACTTATCTTTATTCCTGAAATCTATGAGAGGACGGTATTAGATATTATCTGGGACCTTAAACACACCAGCCAAAACCAGCCAAAGAGCTCAGAATTAACTACCTTATCCACGTTGATGATGTTACTTTATTCTTTATTTCTCTATACCCTAGTTGATTTCTGTTGTTCACATGTAAAACACTCTTTCCCATTTTTTTTATTTCCTTCACCACTTTTTTCTCTTTCATGCTCATGTTCTCCTCTAACCCCCCACCCCATCCCCCCTGTCTCTCACTCTCTCTCTCTCCACACGTTCTCTCTATGACAGGCAGTATTGGAGGCTGATGGAGACAGCAGCGACCCATGTGAACCCCACCCTTGCTGTACAGTCAGCACTTCTGTGAGGTCAAGGCTGATGCACTGCTGCCTGCAAAGCTGCACATTAAATATGAGCCCAAATAAAGCAGCGAGAGGAGGAGAGGAGCCCACAAATCCCCATCCATGCACTATGCCGCTAACAATGTGTCTGGATATCAGAGAGAGAGAGCGAGAGAGAGCGAGAGAGAGATAAACTTTTTTATTAGAGGGACGGTACAAGTATTAGCGTCAGAGTGGAATCCTAAATGCCGTGCATATTGTTTCATCTCAGCAATTATGTTCCCTATCACAGCATCCTGACAAGCGGCATAAAAGAACAGAGCAGAAAAGTGAATACATCACACAAGCGAGTTCAGAGAACGGTATTCCACTGCTCAGTTATCACCCAGCATGGAGCTGTGTGTGAACTCGCTTTAAAACACAGACAGTTAAAGCAGGCTGAATGCAAATGTGGCTTAATAAACTGAGACTCTATTTGAGATTGCCAACAATGAACACATGTCTACTTAATAAAGGCTTACAGGCTCTGAGGTATACTGCCCATCAAAAGTTTGGGGGGAACCTTACTTTTCAAAATGGTTTTAATAACTGAGCCTTGTGTGTTTGCAATAACTTAACATATTAAACACTAAGGTTTATTTTAAGGAAAATAATATCACATGTTAATATTTTTGACAATAAATAAATAAATAAATGATTGAAAAGTACACTTAGTGGCAACTTTATTAGGTACATTTATCTTGCACATATACTATTTGGCTTCTTTTTCAGGTCCACCTTCCATATACTGGGTCACTTTGTAGGTATACAATTACTGATTGTAGCCTATCTGTTGTTATGCACAATTTGTCGGCCTCCCTCTACCCAATCTAACAGTGGAAAGGACCACCACTGATCAGATCTTACTTGGGTGGTGGACCATTTTCAGTACAGCAGTGACACTGATATGGTAGTGTGTTAAGGTATGGTTTTAAGCACTTTGTATTCTTATTGACCACTTCATGAGGTACATCCACCTTGTTAGTACATCCTGTAGGTGTACTTATAGTTGTAGTTTTGTATCTTGTCTAGTCTTGTTTTTCTTGTAACACCAAGTATCTTTCCTTGATTTGTCTAGTCTTTGTGTCTGGTCCATGCTTTTCATACTGACCGTTGTCGTTCAAGTTTGTTAACTCTATGCAATGCTAATCCATATGCCTAGACCTAATTACTTCTGGGTTCTCAGGCTTGTCTACGAAGTTGTTTCTTGTTGAGTTTCTCTTTTGTGAACTTACTTTAGTTCCTTAGTGACGTACATCTGGTTAATGTTTCTTAGTTTTATGTTTTTATATTTGATTAGTTTGGTTTTGCTACTATTTGGTTCACTTCCGCATTCCGTTTAGCCTATGTTGTTGTATTGTGTTAACTCAACAAACTTAATTTATTGTTCGTTTGTGTGTTTAATAAATCCTCTTGCATTAGTGTCCACACATTTTGTGATCTGTTCTGTTACTGTCACACTTGGCAGCTATAACTGCTGCACACATCTGAAATATTCTTCAGTCAGTTTTTTCCAAGCACTTCAGAGATCTTTCCCGAGATTTGTGGAGATGGTTGGACAGCTCTTACCTTCAAACCAACTCCTCCAAGGGGTTAAAGACAGCTGAATGGACCATTCAATTACAGACAGCACTGCCTCCATCCTCTTCAAATATTTCCTGCACAGCTTTAAGATGTGTTCTGGATTGTTAAAAGTCAAAAGATTTACTCAGAACATTTTAGATGCGACTAACATATTTTGTGAGTCTAATTACAGAAACAGTTCCTTTATGCAGCGCATATCTGTAAGACAAATAAATCACATTAGTAGAAAGAATAGAACATTTTGATTATGCCAGATATTTGTGGAACGTATTTGTGTGCGTTTATTCCTTATCATCATGTCTGCTCCAGTGCGGGCGGATGTCCCATTGCTTCTGCATTGTTTATGAGCAGCAGATTGCCATGGCGATACGGAGATGCCTGTAGCACACTAATAAGGCTGAGAGAGCGCTGGAGCCAGTCAGAGGGGCCCCAGAGTCCCGGCCCCTGATGAGCACCGCTCTGATAAGGTCAATGAAGATGATACATGCCTGTTGATGTTTGCTGAGTGCAATGAGACCCTCTCTTGCTCTTTTTCTCCCCCTCCACACTCGCCTGCAGATTACTAATGCATGCATCTGGGGAAGAAACCTGATCATCTGTGCGCTGCAGTCAATGGTAGCCTTGAGGACCCGGAATGAGAATGGAGGCCAGCTGGGAGAAAAAAATCCCTTTATAGGCAAATTAAGGTGAATGATATTGAGCACAATAAAAGCAGTACAGATTTTGAGCTTTGTATCTAATCTTCATTTCAAATTCCACATTATTTTTCCGTCTGTAAGGCAAAAAGGTACATCTCCACAGAGATGGGAGACTTATAATGGACAATAAAGACTATTCTTTATTTTACAGTGAAAAAAAAATCTGTAATAATGGCTGTGTTAACTGTTTTGAGGGCACTAAGTTTAGCAGAAAACTTGTCATACAACAAAATTAAACAGGTTGGGTTGTTTTGGAAGATAGCAGCACAGGGTTCAGAGAAATGGTAAGTCCATTTGGCTAACCAGCAACGGACCCCATATACGCAATGGTATGGTCTTCTTTTGAATTCAGTGGCTCCTTTAGTGGTGAGAGTTCATAAGAGAAGGCAGGAGCATCCTGATAAAAGGATTATGGCATGAACATATGCAGTCTGAGAGGCTTAAGTAGGGAGTACTTTGTTGTAAAAAAAAAATAGTTTCTGATTAACCGTCTAACCTTATTAAAAATGTGTATGTAGGTTTATAAGAGAGGTCAGGATTATCAAGGTACTTATAGGTATCTGTGATTGGCCGAGTTTCATTTGGTAATATTGGTTCTGGGGATATTGAGCCTCACAATTTGTAATTGCTCATTAGTGACCATGAAATGCCTCCATAGTGTCTGGGAAATATGACTACAAATTCTGAATAACTGTCTTTTAAGGGCATCCATCACAAATTACTGAAAAGCATCAAGCATAATCTATCACTAGCTTTAAATGTATTACCAGAGACTGTGGTAAATGTAGACATTGTTTAAAGGGCATTACCAAGACCTGGCTACCATGCAAACTGCATCAATGAGTGATTGGGGCGTCAAATATTTATTAGATTAAAACCACTAAAATCTTTAACTCTAAAATTCAACAAAATTCAAAATTCAACTCTGTTGTTCTGTCAGGAAACTTTCTTTGCAATACATTCTATATTTGCTAAAGCTGAAAAGCATTACAGAAGCACCGGAAATTGGAAAGGTTAAATATGTAACACGCTTTTAATGAGCTCTGGAGTATCTCGAATGCTTCATAATTTTCCATGCCAATACAACATGTAGTTCATGCACCAGTCAATTTGAGAAAAATGGTCTAGTTTTAATGATGTTCTCCATCGGTGCACGACCTGAGCTGCCATTATTTAAAGACAAGCATAAAATTGATAGCTCTTCACCATTTAGCATGCACATTTAGATAAATTACAGATTGTGGTGCTAAAGTCAGTGCTCTTGATTGACTGATTGTGCACATATGTGCATATGTGTGTGTACTCACATGTGCTAAACAGAATGGAGAGCAAAACCAAATTTATGCATTTATATCTGTCCAAGCCCTAAAAAAATCTCCTCTCCTCATCACATCAACTGATTAATGTCTCCTCCTTGTTTAACCCTCAAAAAACAGGATTGTTTTATTAAAGCAGTAGTAGGAAGTGAGACCACACAGTGAAGTGCATTCTCTCATTTTAAAAACCTAAAGATTCCGACCTCCTTTTTTTCATAGAAACAAATATTTTTGTTTAGACTTGTTTTCATTGAAACACAGATCTTAGCTATGATATAGCACACACACATGGCTTCACATTTTCTCCTTTCATTTGATGTAGTTTTTATCCTAATTAAACCTGCATCCCCTAGGTCAAAATCAGGTCAAAATGTCTTCCACAATGCCAAAACTTCACATTTTAGTACTATTGCGATCGAACCTCTCTCTTATTAGGGATGAGTCAAATTAATGACCTAAGACTGGGCTTTTCTTAGCACTGCAGTTTGACAATTTTTGCAAAAAAAAATAGTTTAACAACTATTCTGAGCTTTGACAGAGCTTTGACTAGCCTTTTAAGCTCTTTTTCAGCTCAAACGTTTGGCATCTTTGTAAACCATGATCTTAGTCTTTTTTTAATTATGGCAACAAATGCTCCTTTAGGTTTTAGCTGCATTTACCTTTCAGTTAGTTAGGATGATATTCGTGTGTGTGTGTGTGTGTGTGTGAGTGTTTTCAATGAAAGGTTGTGGAAGTGCAACTAGGCTTTCTCATAGAAGTAAATAGAATTCCATCATAAAACATAATATTGGTATTACAGTAGATTAAAGCAAATCATCACTATCATCAACATTATAAAAGGTGTGTGTGTGTGTGTGTGTGTGTGTGTGTGCGCGTGTGTGTGTGGTGAGAATTCTTCCACTCAGGAAGGGGCCAATCATCATGGCAGAATTAAAGATGACGCCTGCAGGTATGATTGTCACTTTTCAAAGTGACAACAATAGCACCTAATGTGTCAGGCACTTGGTCCCAGTGAACATTGAAACTCGAAAAACTGATATGAAGCTGCAGAAGTCACAAAAGAAAACAAATCCGTGTGAAGACTACCCACGTATTCCATTCCCAGAATGGTTGAATTGTGCTTAAATAATCGGTCATACCATTTCAATCATATCACCCTAAGTGAGAGCTAAGTGAGAAACGCTTGATTAATTACAATGATGTGTCAATGATATACCAACCATTGGGTGTGCTAGCATCCATAAGACTAAGGAAAGAAGAGGATATTAAACAATTTTCAGAAATAAATAAAAAATGATCAGAAGTCTTGAGTTTTAACATTCAGGTCTAATGATGGAAAACCCTCACATTACGGGCCAAGTTTTTTTGATCTGGCCGAACTCATTCCCTACTTTGGTGCTGGTGTAGAAATTTTTTTCCCCTTCCTATACATTCAGTGGCAATTTTATCAGGTAGGCCTACCATATAGGTGCACTTTGTAGCCAATCTGTTGCTGTGCACAATTTTAGCTATCCTCTACCTGTCTATCAATGGAAAGGAACCAACATAGGACCAACACTGACCAGATGTTATTTGGGTGGTGAATTATTCTCAGCACAGCAGTTACACTGACATGGCAGTGACATCTTAGAGGGTGTTTTTATCTTACTACCTATCTTAGTAATAATATATAGTATACAAATATATTGTTATAGGTATATTATTATGGTCAGGTGCTAAGGAGCTAGCTAGTCTTTTTTTCTTGTTTGAAAGGTAATAACTAAACAAACACATAGACAAACAAGATAGAGGTTGTTGTTGCAGGTGTACAATTTATGTGGAAGAGCAAATTCCTGTAAAGTTAAACTCAATTAAACCGGCAGGAAGAAATGTAGGTTACAGACCACAACTGCTCTGTGGTCTACCAGCATATCTGTGTAACAGCAGTCTTAACACAGATGATATACAGTAATGAAAGCAGAGTGATGGAGACTATGGAGGCTGAGTGTGTATAAGTGAGGATCAGATCCCTGAGCCAGACTTCTGTATCCTGCAGCATTCCTGCATGAGCGGAGCAGCTGGGAAAGGTGTTTGTCACGGTGTGCTGAGCTTTGAACAAGCAGAGCCATCTGGAGTTCCTCTACTCCACTCAATAACACAAGACTGCATGGGGGCCAAAAACCAAGAATGCAACAGCAACAGAGATACAGAGAGCCTTTCATGAACGCTTAGAGAAACCACATGAGGAGGATTTAAAGGATTTATCCCTAAAGACTGGGGTGTGTATTGACTTTTTATTTTATTGAAGGAAACAGGGAAGTATTGTGAAATAAGTTACATCTAAGATTAAGTGTTGACTTTTCTTCAAGAGTCTAAATTGGCACAATTTCCTTGTGTACTTGTGGCATTTGTAACAAAACACATTATCACATTCCTTATATATTGATCAAATTAGTATGACCGCTGGACTCCTAAGTCTTTTGAATACCCTATTCATAAAATCTGCTTGAGCTAGGTTATGTCCACAGGTCCAGACTCACATTCCTCACTCTCGTAACTACATACTTTTTCTATTAGTTTCACTGCAATTACTGAAAAAGTCATAGTAGCTACTGAATAATATGCTTTAAGATAAATAACTGAATAATAAGCTGGGAGTTAAGGGGTTACACCATTAGTGTGCACAAAGCCAACAAACACAAAGCTGCAAAGGATTAACAGTCATGAAAACAGCATTTAAAAACTTCTCACACTTACACACAAATACATATGCATGCAGGTACTCTGATTCATTGCATTGTGGGCACTCACCAAGCCAGTGCTTATGTCTATCTTGAGTAGACATTGTGAGGCCACACCATTAAGATGGGTACCACCATCCCCAGAACGCTAGCAGCATACATGCAGCACCATGGACAGCGACACCTCGGGCAGCAGTCACACCCAAAACAAGTGTACATGCATGCAAGATGGAGCTGGAGGGATGATCACAACAAACCTCCCTCACTAGTGGCTCATTCAAGGAACAAGAAAGGGAAGCCAACAGAGAGACAGAGATGGCGGATACAGGGAAAAAAAGGTTGTTGCTTGCCCTAACGTAACTCCTTTGTTTCCCACACAGACTTCCTCGAGGAAGCTCACAAGTGCATCGCTGAGTCTTTGGCTGCCTTTAATTCAGAGCTACCACATGTGAGCAACCTGAGCACTGCTTCAACATGACAAGCTACACCAAAGCCCTCACTAAAGTAAGTAAGTAAAAACTTAAGTTAATACAATTTATTATAGAGCACATTTAAAGTCAGCTGATGTGCCCCAAAGTGCTGTACAACATAAGAATAAATTTTGACACACTAGTAAAACTCATACAGACAGCTCCTACACTAGAAATTAAACACCACCAAATGCTAGGGAGCACATACTGTATGTATTAAGTTGAGTTTTATAGACAGATGTGGAAACAATGCGTCTATTGCTGAATGCTAGGCTGTTCCATAATCTCGGTACAGCTATCACAAAGGCACAGTCACCCTTGATCTTTAAACAAGACCTTGGAACAGTCAGAAGAAGCTGATTGACTGATCCATGAGATCAAGTTGGAGTAAAAAGATTACATTGGTAATAATATAATATATTGAGATTTAAAAACAGAAATTAAGACCTTAAACTGAATCTGAAAGTGTACTGGGAGCCAGTGGATAGAGACTAGAACCAGAATAATATGGTCCCTCTTTTTATCACCAGTCTGTCAAAAATAAAGAATCAGGGCAAACAATCCAACACGGCAGGCAACAATAGTAATCGGAAAGGCAAAAAGACAAACCAAAGAGTAGAATCCAAAAGGGGCAAAACGAGGAGCAAAATCCGTAAAGACAAAGCAGAGATCATACATGAAGGAGATAATGGCGCTAGCGGAACAAAAGGCTTAGTAGTGTGAGCTATGGTGGTCAAACAAGACTAAGCAGTGATTGTGAAAAACTGAGCTGCATATATACAAAGCGGTGAGTGATCAGATTGACAACAAGTGATGGCAATTAGTAAATGGGAGAGTTCGAGCTAGTTGGCCGGGATGCTGTCGTATCAGTGGATGGATGATTCTGGGAATTGGAGTTCCTGGAGGAGGTGGCAGTTGTGTAAACTTTTCTGCAGTGCAACACCACAGGTAATTGGAAAGGACATGACAAAACTTTCAGAAATTACACTCAACGCATTAGCACGTGGGGTGAACGCTTTCCTCCATGAACCGCTCCTCCCTTGCTTGGCCGGGTCAAGCACCCTTGTATAATGTGACCCGAGAGTCCGCAATACAGACACAACGTTGTTGCCTCTCTTCTTGAGGGAGGCTAGCTCTGTCTATATGCATGGGTTCCGGAGCATTCATAGGTCAGTGGTTGAAGCTTCAGGAATCGTGATGCGGTTCAAGTTCATGTTCATATAGCAGGTGGTCCAGACGAATAGCAAGGTTAATATGAGAATCTAGATTGACAGACTTACAAAATTACTAGACATCCTCATTTCAATATCCTCCAAACTTCCACTTTTGAATAACCTCCAAACAAGTATAAAGCTTTCTCAAGAAACACAGATCATTTGGTTTTAATATCTGATACAACTGCATATATTCCTAAACTGCATTATTCTTCCAGATGATGTGTTTGAAAGGAAGCATATATATATAGAGAAAAATGACAGGACCTAGAATCATCCCTTGAGCAATACCCCAGTTAAAGAAAGCTATGGAGGAGAAAAGGATTCCAGTGTTATCAGCCAAAGTTCTACAGATAAGATAGGATTTAAGCCAATTGAGTGCAAGGCTATAGATGCCACTCCAGGGCTCAAGTCGGAGAATTAGTATGTCATGGTCAACAGTGTTGAATGTAGCTGTCACGCGCCTGGCTGAGCGCGCAACTTAGCGTGAGCGGTCATCATGGCGACGACCGCGGACATTAACCTGTTTGTGTTTCCCTGTTTGTGACACGTGAGTGCTGTTAAGTGTTTCCAG
>JAOUQW010000049.1:7328060-7340938 GCA_028565825.1 Olivaichthys viedmensis
GTAACAGAAGGGTTTATGTAAGGAGACGAACAGAAGAAAGATTGATACCACAGTGGATCAAAACAACAGTGAAACATCATGGTGGATTTTCAATGTGCGCTCAGACTTTTGGACCCCACTGTATGTAATGAATACAGCAGTTATTTGGCATTTAGTGCTTTATTTACTGCTCTCATATTCTTACATCATATTGTAGGTTTTACCTACTGTTTTTACTCTGGAAATGTATAAGCTAATTAATAATTTGAAAAATTATTGTAACACTCTAATTGTGCTCTCAATCCACCATCTTAACACAAGATATATAAAGAGATAAAAACTCATAAATGACTGCTCATGATTGTACGTGTTCATTACAAAGCTTTATTTTACAGCGCAAAGCCCAAAACACTGGTTAGTTATGTCAGGTAAAAGATGGTACCAAGACAATCAAACTCAATGACACACAAAAAAATGCCTGACAAGATTTGTGTATTAAAGGTGACATTACCAAAAAATGAAGTGAACAATGTGTGTAAATGGAATATTTAAATAGATTTCAATTTCGTACGAGTATTTCTCAAACAATTACAATATTGTTAACACTTTACATGAAGGGTCACATATATTTCCAGAAACAGTAGTTATTAAGGAGAATCAGGTAACATCTACAATATGAGGTAAGAATATGAGAACACTAAAAAAGTACTAAATAGCTGCTAATGTGGCCAAATAACTAATGTATTCTGTACTTATATGCACACTTATGAGCTATAAATTAATGTCTAATATGTGACTCCTTATACTGGAGTGTTGCCTAAATTTTTTTACGCTACTGTTTACATTCTATGCCTCTATAAAAGTACCAAATTCAAGAAACAGCTCTCCCGCTTAATGCAGCCCTGTGTCACACACATCTATTTCCCTTGGCCGATTTTTCTTTGTGCCCTTAATCTCTGCTGTGCTGTGTGTTCGATAAGAGAAGTGGCTTGGTGTGAAGAGACCGGCTCTGCTAAAAGGAAAGGTTAATAAAGGGGCCATGGCTGCCCATCCATTCTGTGTCAAAGTCCTACATTTATGAGGAATACCCAGCTCAGACATTTTAACACACACAACCATAGTAAGAGACAGAGAGAGATGTAAACAGAGAGAGAGAGAGAGACAAACAAACAGAGAGAAGGAACTAGAAATCTGCTGTAAAGAAAGTCTGTTAATAAACACCACCTCTGGAGAAATTAGGCCTGTATGGGCCAGGTTTTCAGTTCACCAATGATTGTGTAATATCCCAAAGGGAGTGGCTTATGAAAAATACATGGTTTAAAAAAATAAATAATCGGCCACATATGGCTTATCATGCCTCATTGCATTGGCCTTAAAAAACTTAGTGTCCAAACACAAGTATGGCCAAATGGCATCAGAAAAAGTAGAAGTACTAACAAAGTGAAAGCAATAATAAACCATCAATTGGAGCTGAATTAAAGAATGATAAGAAAGTTCAGTAATATTTAACTGTGAGCCTTTTCCTGCACCCGCTTTTCTTAATTGTTATAGTTTTGGAATGAAAAATTAAACATGTTTTCTAGGAGCTTATCAGTAAATGATCAAAGTGAATAAGCAAGTGGAAAAACAGAAATATTGGCACAGACATGCACACACACATACACACAGTAAAGCCATGGCAGCTCATCAGTTAGAAACACACCTTGCCGCAGGTTGGAAGCCCAGGGGTCTTTATTACAGAGTGTGCTCATCATTACCATAACAACAGCATTACTGGCATAATCCTCTCCAGGCACAGACATGAAGAGCTTTTCATAATCTTCCCCGGGTTTGACATATCTACTACTGCTTCTCCAAACTTCAAGTTTTCTGTATTCTAATGAACCTGCCTCTTTTAGAGCAAAAATTAATGGGCTGGATCCAGTTTCCCTCTCTATTATTGAGAAGTGTTTATTAGTAATGAATGCATTCCAGAAGGCATAATAATGTGCCATGCAGAAGGGAGCAGAGCTTTGCAGCTTATTTCAAGCATGTCAACATTGCAAAGGAGGCACGATGCAGCAACAGGATAGACACATTTGCAAAGGTGTGAGGCTGTGAACTGTGTAGGTCTACAGACCCCTGTGTACCCCTGTGTATGGGGACCTCAATACATTTTTGTCAATATTTTTGTCGAATAAACAGGCGCTGTGTTTCAAGTGTCTGTCTTAATTAGGCATAGAAATGGCTTCCTAAGCTCTTTCAGCAGCCGTCACACAGGCCCGTGGGGGGAAATCAACAAATGAGAAAGTAATGACAGTGCGAGCTCGCCTCTTTTTTCTCAACCCAGGGACAAAACCAGAAGGGCCCTGAATCACCCGCACTGAACCGCACCAGGAGCAGGAATGTGCAAAGTATTTACTTTAGAAGCCTTAATTAGGTCTAAACTCAGCCAACCAGCACAGCAAAGCTAGCACCAAGGGAATATGGCCTATGCCCCTGTGATTCCATTGTTAACTAAAGCACAAATCCATGCTCTCTGTAGACAATAGGTTAGAACGTCGACGAAAAGCTTGAGCGGTGATGAGCCGATTCTTATTCCACGTAAAGGATAAGAAAAGCCTGCTGTCATTGTGAGAATAGTTTAATAGCAAACCTTAGGCTTAGGCAGTGTTGTCTGTCTTTAAGTCAGTCATACAGCATTAGTCACTATAAGTGATGATTAGATGCACATTTGTTGTGCTATCACTGTTTGCTCTAAAGAGAAAAAAAACCCAACCTGTAAATGCTGTCACACTTAATTATGAGGTGTCAAAACCATGCGAGGGACTTAAAAGGAGGAACTTAAGAGAAAAGTAAGTTTACTGTACTGCTGCCTGTGAAGATAACTGAAGGGAACAGCCTCTACAGCAGCGTCCTTGCCTCTTCAACCTCCCCCACCTCCTGAACCGATGTAACATTCCACATTTAGTTAGATCACTTTCCCAGAGCATCTGCAACTTACAGGACCGTAGGGCCCTGCAAAGAGTGGTGCGCTCAGCTGAATGCATCATTGGAGAAGGGCTCCCGGATCTGCAGGACACCTACAACAAGAGGTGCAAGTCTAAAGCCAAGAGGATCGCCAAGGACCTCAGTCACCCCAACAACACCCTCTTCTCACTGCTGCCGTCGGGAAAGCGCTACCGCAGCCTGAAAACCAACACGGAAAGGCTAAGGAAGAGCTTTTTCCCTCAGGCTGTTCGTCTCCTAAACAAGAAGTAGAATCTGACGGAATAACTCTCCATAACTTTCCATTACACTCCACATGCCATTTTTCTTATGCACTCTTCTGAAACACCATGTAGGAATGCCATAGACCTATCTGTCATTTGTATCAACCTCATTGTTCAGTATTCAGCATTGCTCTGCACATAAACACTTTAACCCAGCTCCGCTCTGCACATGAACACTTTAACACTTTAACCCTTCTCCATTCATAGAAATCATGTAAATATCTAATATTTATTTATTGCATTATTTATCATACCCCTCTGTATATTATACTTGTTTTCTGTACTTTTGCTTACATCATGTAGATATATAGATATTCACAGACTATTCAGTGCACTACTTATCATACCCTTTCGTTTAGCATACTACTTTTTATTATTTTTAGTTTTTGTCCCTGCACACAGTTATCGGTCCATCAACCAAGCATTTCACTGCACTATTGTACACTATATGGTTGTGTATGTGACAAATAAAAAACCTTGAACCTTGAAAATACACACCAGACAAACTAAGTCATACTTGCATAAAGTCACTCATAAAATAAAGCCACACATACTGTCAGAGCTTTCACCTGTGAAAAGTGATTCCTTGTTTTCTTGTTTTCAGGCTTTGGCGATTCTTACAACTAAATGCTGCACAGTGCGCCGGCATTTTTGCTAAAATCTCCGTGGATGCTCCAATTTCAATTCAACTCAATGGGGACAATCTGGAAAATCGCCCCCACCAAGAGGGCGGTGCCGATGATGTGTCAAAATTAGCCCAAGGCGGCATCTAGCTTTCCTATATCTATGTTGACAACAACTATGACATCATCAACCATCTCCTTTGACCATCTCCGTTTCACCTCCTACAGACTCAGAAGCACTTTACCGCACAGCTGATGAAGGCCTTGTGTCCAAAACACCCTGTTTCCCTAGAAACTTTGTGTACTACATCTACCATTATTACTGAAGTACACTGCAGTTACTTCCTGGATTCTTCTTCTACATACATTATGAAAGCCCAACTGCCATCCTATTTACTATATATGCTCACTACATAGGGTATTACATAATGGTGTTGTGGAACGTAGTGCACTAAATGCCTAATAAAACGGCATTTGAGATTCAGCCACAGAAAAAGAGCGACTCCATTAAGTTCTGTTGTAAACTGTTAACTGTTACTCAAGTTCAGAATAGGCAGAGGCGGCTTCGAAGTCGGGGTAATCGGAATTCGCTGTCAGCAAACTGCTTCGAACGGTCACTGGTAATAGGCGCTGGACTTCACAGGGAGTGTATGGGGTTTGTGGTTTATGTAGTGTGTGGTGTAATGAGGGACAGGTGCGCATGACCAGAAGCTTGGTGATTGGGAACGAGGAAGTGAGTCAGGTGATGCGGGGGAATTGTGGGAAATGGAATTCTGGTTCTCGGTCGTGGCTGTGACAACGTAGTCTTAAACATTTGAATGTGTTTTTTTTTTTTTATTGATGGAAAAATCAAATCGTTTTTGAACAGTGAAATTCGTTCTGACAGCCGTAGTACAGACCCTACACACACAATAAAGCTAAGAAAACAGGGTTTTGTGGGCTGCTGCAGTTGCCAGCAATTGCAAGACTGCGCTTCAGCCGGGCCTGACGTCTTTAATGAACTACAGCGCGCATACACACATGGTGGGGGGGTGGAGAGGGACAGCATCGGAAAATGGATGACACATACATAAACGGTGCCAAACCAATTTCTACAGTGCCAAACCAATTTATTTGTTCATTACAAAGCTGATTAAAGCATACAACATTAATTTGAAAAAAAAAAAGAACAAGAAAGCAAACCAAAACAAAAAAGCAGATGAAAATGCGGTGATGTGCTACAAGAGCCTTAAGGAGATTATCGCAATGGGGGAAAAAAACCCCAACAAAAAAAACGCTTTCTGGGTCCGTGCGTGTACATACAGTGTGTGTGTGTGTGTGTGTGTGTGTGTGTGTGTGTACATTATGTATGTTATTATAGTGGTTTCCATTAAATTACTTTTGATTTCTAATTTTCCATTTGAAATTCAGTTTAGTTTTAGTTGTTAGTGCTGTTTTGTCAGTTTCTGTTCGTTTTTATTTATATTTCTCTTTAGTTTCAGTTTTCGTGATTTCAGTTCTTGCCATGACTGAAAGTGTGATTATGTTGCATGTGAGCTTTAGGAATAAATAAATACACATTGCACATTGGGTAACATTGTCCTTTCTGATGATGTCCTCAACATGCGGTGTTGCCTCAACCTGTTTACTTTGGCATTGAATTCTGGGTCGAGTGGTGGTAACTTTTGGAAAGCTGCCGTGTCACATAACCTAGTAGACAAGCCCGCCTTTATGAACAGAAAAATCGAATGCGTCCTCTTGTTTTCTCTCTGAATGCTGTAAACTTGTTTGTCAAAAAGAATTCAAGTCATGCATAGAAAACTAATGAAAAAAAGGGGTTCCCCAACGGTTCTTTGAATGGCTAATGGTTCTAGCATTCTAAACCATCGCTATTCTAGACCATCATCTTTCTAGACCTTATCTGAAAGGGACACCGTTTGTTGTAAGGTTCTATATTGAACCTTTAAAGGTTCTCTCAGAGAGACAAATCAAAGACTTTAGGGTGCTATATCTAACATTTTTTCTAAGAGTGTAGAAAGGTGTCATGGAGCCAAGCCAAGTTCTTACTGTGGTCAAAACTGTTCCTTTCTTTCTTTCTTTCTTTCTTTACTTCAGTAAATCTCTATCTAATGGTGCTGAACTCTAAGGGGGAAAAAAGGGTTCTTCATGGGTTCTTTGATGGTTAAGGGTTGTGGATTGCACTAAGTAAACACTATCTCATGGCGCTAAACTCTTAGAAAAAAATGGTCCTGAAGCGTTCTTTAGATAGTTAAGGGGTTTTACCTTCTTAAATAGGTTCTACTTGGCACTGTTTCTGAAAGGGAAACCCTCTGTTATAGGGTCATACATTGGACCTTTAAGGGTTCCCCCAGAGGGACAAACCGAAGGACTCTTTCGAGTGCTATATTAAACCTTTTTTTTTTCCCCTAAGAGTGTGTATATAGTAAGTGACCTTCCCTTCTAAATTATTGCCGAAACGGAGCTAAAATGAAAGCATTTGACGTAAAACGTTTTTATTTTACTGCGGTTACTTTCAGATATAATATTTCTGGTTTTCGTTTTGTTGCATTTTTAGTCTACAGGTTTAGTTGACTTATTTGTTTTTTCTAGTTTCAGTTTTCGTGAATTATAATAACCCTGGTGTGTACACGGGTATCTCAGCAGAGCAGGAGATCTCTTTATGGCCGTTAGTTTCATAGGAAGCCTGCATTTAACGGTCATGTTCTGATAAGCTCCTCTTCAGACATGGAGCCCTTATCATTATGGCCTGCTATCAATTTTCCAGTGAAGAAGAGGCTGATCTGCTGGTCGTGAAGACGATAAGAACATATCTAATGACTTGTAGAAGGTAGCTGGACGGATATGATAGGAAGTTAGGCATTTATCTGTGAATAACGTGCTGCATGATGTACTCACTCTCTATGTAAACATCACCAGTCAGATCCAGCAGCCTCGCTTTGTTTCAGCCATTACGGCTCAGATAGTGCCAGTTGCATCTTCTCCTCTTTCTTCTCTCTCTCTCTCTCTCTCTCTCTCTCTCTCTCTCTCTCTCTCTCTCTCTCTCTCTCTCTCTCTCTCTCTCTCTCTCAGGTTTAAAGCCCATTTTAGAAATCCAGTAAATGGTTAATGGATTTTCCTCACAGAAACACTCATGTCAGCCCAAGGAAACGCAATAAGGTCCTGCGTTTCGTGCTCCACTTCCACCACAGGCGCTGTAAATCACCAGCGGAGGCAGCCATGCTGAGCTCAAGAGTCGGCTGAGCGTTTTTTTTTTTTGTTTGAAGGGAATGAAATTCCGATAAAATGAAAGCGGGCTGCTCATTGGTGCGAAACGTGCTAATGGCTTGAGTAAATCAGGCCACTCGGATCATGAACAAATTACTCGGAGCCCTTCTGTGGATCTTTAGATTGATTATGCACAAATGCGATGGACTGAAAAGCTCCATGGGCATTTTTCATATTTCATTTTTCATAAAAATAATGATCAGGCTATGCTAAGCCTGGACATCTAATTGAACAAAAGGGTTTAAAAAAGCTAAAATAATAATAATTTTTATGGAGGTATATCATTCCATCTTTTTCCTTTTATCAGCAGCTGAAGAGGCGACTCCTCTCAGTCATGGATCACACGGCGCTGCTGTTCTCCCAGGAGAGAAAGGCTAATGCCTCATTATGGGGGTTAAACCACCATCAACCAGCTCCGTTTCTCTTGGACGCACCACACACTCCGTCAGCAGCATCCGGCACACTAACCAACCCTACGGTGCTGGAACGGCTGGAGTAGATTCGAACGCCTGTCACGAGCTGCTTATTACACATCGTTCCTCTCTGCAAAGCACAGCATGGGCCCAATTCACAACTCCATTAGAAAGCCCACTTCCTGAATCTCACAGCGAGGTGAAACCATCAAGCCATTCCACCCAGAGGTGTGTTTTACAAAAAAGAGACACTAAACCACTGCTAGAGAAATCAGCTAGATTTCTAGCTGTCGTCTGAGTAGACCGTCTCTTTTCTTTTTCCCCCTTAAATCCTTAATGGCTCTCTGGCAACTTGGGTGACACAGCACCTATAATGACTTCCATCCTTTCAAATGCAGATAGTGACTGGCTAATAAGCAATTTGTTGCATCGGAAAGATGCCGCCATCCTGTTGCTATGGTTCCAAGACCTGAGTCACATTAATTTATCTGTATCTGAGGAGGAGGATGTTCCACGGTTTGCTCTGTCTGTCACTCAAGTAAAAATTTTACTGGAATTCACGTGGCCTTGGACTCGAGGAGAAAAGTAATGCAATAATGAGAAGAATCAAAGAGGAATGAAACGAAATCTCATGTCTAACAAAATTATATTGAATCAACTATTAGGGCTCTAACTCATTTTATGAAACAATTTTCCAGGACTTGGAAGCTGACAGATGCTGCTCATGTTGAAATGACTCACGTCTGCCAACTTGACATTAGAGTCAACTATACAATTCCTAACTCCCCTTTACTGACTAACTAAAACACATACACACACACACACACACACTCTCAGACAGACCATTCTTCAACCAATTATCATTTGATCAAAAGTTGTAATTTTTTGGCGCAGATCATTAGGAGATCGCCAGTTTGAATTCCGATGATGGATGATGCCACAGCCATCCGCAGCCGGCAGTCCAAAAGAGCATAATTGGCCCTGCTCTCTGGGTGGGAAGGATGGCATTTATCTTTCTGCTGTTGATCAAAACAACACTAGCTAATCACAGGCGTCTGTGAGCTCATGTATACAGAAGAGGGCGTTCTTGGGCAGTGTTCAGCTACTCTATGACGCTGCCGTTCAAAAAGATATCGTGGCTTCATGTGTCTTAGAGGAAGCATGTGTTAGCTTTCGCCCTCCCAGGCTGGTAGCTGTCAGGAGAACCAGCTAATGGGTGTGAAATATGAAAAAGCGTTTAGGCTTACACACTGTTAGAGACAAGTGGCTGGTTAAGTTTAAATGAGTTAAAATCCCCCTCCTTCCACCCTCACGGGGAAATCCTCACCAAAAAAACTAGGCACAAGTCCACATCTTCGAATATTCGATTATACGAGAGAGTCTTAAAAATTTGAATAGTAAATTAGGCGTTTCTGAGTATTATTTAATAACAATCACAAAAGTTGCGTATCTAGCAAAGTGCACCATCGGCGAGCAGGTTATGAGCGTTTTGCTCTTTGCTCAACGTGTGGTTGGTACGATGTCATCAAGACACGCTCACTGTAGATTAGCTGCAAGTCTGAAAGCTATTTTTCTGGACACAGATTTTGCTTTATGTCAATTTAAGAAAAAAAGGCAAAGGACCATCCTCGTCAGCGTATCATGGCTGTGTGTCTCACTGCTAACACGTCGCCGTGCAGTATTTTTAGCCCAGTGTCACGGCAAATGTGTCAATGATTCAGTGCTGTAAAACAAAGAGAATTTCTCCTCCACGTCTGTACAAACTGAGACGCTTCTCGCCACGTCTCATACAGCAGTTTGTCTCAGTGGTTGAGTTTTGAAAGCTAAGCAGTAAAATTTGGGTTTGACTAAACTTTAATTACAGCTGCACGGCATAAAATCCAAAGTGGGACCTCTCTCTCTCTCTCTCTCTCTCTCTCTCTCTCTCTTTCGCTTTCTGTCTCTCTCTCTCTACATAGGAAAACGGTGGCTTACCCGGTGCGAAGCAATTTTATTGCTCATGCTAACTGCGTGGTGGTATGGTAAGGAGACAGTTAACTTTGCTAGTTAAACATGCCATAAGTAAATGTGGAATGTGATGTCGCGCGCCTGTCGTAGCGAGTTTACAGTGTCACCCAACACACCGCCTAACACACTGCAGCGGATAAAGACCTAACGTTTTGTGCCAATCATATAATTTTTTCGCGCATGTGTGGGCAGCAGTTCGAATATTTATATTAAAGGAATAATGCCTTGAACATTTTTTGTTGTAATTTTGCCTGAAATGCCCATCCCTACAAAAAAAAAGGGAAAAAAAAAGACGACGACAACAAAGTAGATTTTTTAGGTTTGCATGAAAACAATACAAGAACAATTTAAAACCTAAACAAAGAGAAGCTCCCAAATCAAGTCAGCATCCCAATTATGCCTCTTGGTCAGGTCTCTTTTGCAAAAAATATTCCATCTCTATGTAATTCTCCTGGTAATATTAAGGTAAAATAAAGAATTATAACCCTGGATTAATTATTTTGCAAATTATCCTCCCAATTTAAACTGTAATATGCAATTTTAGTGGCTTATTATCCCAACCTTACATTTTCCCAGGACCTCACAAATATTCTCAGGACATTTTATCCATCTTCTCATTATCCAGGTGTTTTTCATGACTGGATTACTAGTCTGCTGTTTTTTTTAAGGATGCATGGCAACCCTGACAATGACAATTCATGTACACCACTCTGGTTAAACCCATAGATGGAGAAATGAACACAGATAAGCCAGAGGTTTTTTCTTTTCATGCTGTAATGAGGGAAATGAAAAGAGAGGAGAAAAGCATGTCTCATTGTCTTGTACCCTTTCCACAGATGGATAATTGGTTATTTATTTTCTGTTGGACAAAAAAATCAAATAATTCAGCAAATTTTTAAAACTTCACAATCAATCCAAACCTTACTGATGCAAAACCTTGTGTAAGGTTTGGATTGATTGCAGGAGCATGAAATGAGCTCGTTCTATTTGTCCTGAAGCAGAGCATTGTGGGATATGTTAAATATCCCATGTGGACATTAATGTGCTTAGCCATGTCTGATAGGCATCAGCAGGAAGGGAGTCGGCATTAACCACAAACAAGTGACTCATGTGGTAAATCCTGCTTGCCCTCAGTTTGACCTTACAGTTAAGCTCAGCTCCTGCTTTCTATTTACTGCCCCCATGCAATGATAGGGTTTCAGTTTAATTGAATTGAGGCAGGTTAAGTTGAGTTACGTCAGGGTCTGGAGGGGAAATCTGATTTTGGAGTTCTTTATCGCTCTTAAAGAGGCAGGGGGGGGAATGTGGGCTGAAGATAAGCCACTGAAAACAAGCCCCAGAAGATATAATTCTTCAGAACTGAGGGAGGGATACAGCAATGAGACCAACTGTGACTGGATGGATGGATGAGCTAATTAAACCAAACAGGAAATGAAGAGGAGACTTCCTGCTTTGCTTCATGCTCATTGCCTCTGTGTAAAACCTCACAAACAAATCAAACCTCAGTAAGAATAAAGTAAAGGATTCCCCCCCACCACCCTGAATGGTTAACAGTGTATTCCCTGGCTGCTTTAAAATCTTTTTTTTTTTTAAAGGTTTAATCTAGAACCCTGAAGAGTTATTTGGTTTGTCCCTCTGGTGGAACCCTTAAAGGTTCTATGTAAAACCCTAAGACAGAGGGTTTTCCTTTCAAAGAGGGTTAAAAGTAGATCTTTAGGAAGCTAAGAACTGTTAACAATCCAAATAACCCTTGAGGAAAACCTTTTTTGGAAGCGTGTAACCTGTAACCTGGTTGAGACAGCGTGGATGTTGCTAGATGACCAATTAGCTAACTGTATGGAGGTTCAGTGAGGAGCCAAACTAACTCGCCGCCTCGCAAGAAAGTTGTGAAATTGTCGCTTAACAGAAATGTAGAATCTGAGCACGACACTGTTGGTGGTGCCAGGCGGCTCACTGTAGCAAGTGTAAATGTCACTCAGTATGCTTTCCATTGCTTAGCAGACAGCGCATCCACACACACATACACACACACACACACACACACACATATACACACACACTGGAGTAGATAAAGGCTTAAAGTTGTTTTAGGTAGATTAAAAAAGAAACTCTGATACATTTAATTTACGGGCTGGAAAAACCAACCAAACAATAAATCATAATAATTAGACAGCACACCTTAAATTTACAATGTGAGCAAAAACCATAACGGTACCAAACGACAGATAAACAGTACCAAAAGTGGGATTTGTTGAACTTCCGACTGTAAGCAAAGTGTCAGTGTTGCATTACAGTTGCGTGCATAAGTTTGTACCCCCCATGGTTTCTGGGTGGGGAAAAAGGAAAATGTACCTTGAATGTATAATTAAAAGAAAGGATTTCCAAGACGTTAAAAATGAAATGTGGGTGTTTCCTTCAACAACACAACAATCCAAAACATAAGGCAAAATCAACAAAATATTTTTTTTTGGAAAAAAAAAAAAGAAGTCAAAGTTTTGCCATGAACCTCTCAGTCTCCAGACCTGACATGAAGAAAGGATCAATTGAGACGATTCAAAAGCTGCTCAGAAAATAGAAACAGAGGTTGGGGTTATAAAGGCAAAGGCTGGGCAAACAAACTATTCGAGGATATTTATATCACGTTTGATTTCTTCACTATTAACATCTTAACCTACACCATTTGACCATTTTTTAAACTTGGGATTATGAAGGAGCATCTGTGAAACCTAAAACACGAAATGTCTTATTTTGCTATAAATAACACTTCTTTACCCCAAGGGTATGCAAAATTCTGCACTCAACTGTAACGTTTATGTGTTGGTTCAGTAAAACATGAAGCAAAAGATAAATGCTATGTCACTTTACATGTGCTGAGTGTATAAAACATCACATTTGCCCTTCCTAATGCTGTGCTGCTTCTCCTTTTCAGCTGTCAGCAGGCCACCTGTTTATCTGTACGGTTCCTGTCAGCCGCTTTCCACCTCTCTTATCACTGAGCTGTTTTTGAACACTGGCCTGCTGTCGGTTGGAATCTTCCACACACACACACACACACACACACATACACATACACATAGACATACACACACACACACACACACACACACACAGGACATGACTGATCTTTAAGACTAGCAGCAGCACGGCAGATCTTGACAGCTCAAACTAGCAAATCTGGCACCAGAAGCGGTCTATTATGTAGTATCAGCCAATTTAAAGGCAATTACTTTTCTCATGTCCATTCTTTCTCACATATATATATCTATACACACTCACCGAGCACTTTATTAGGTGCTAATATACTAATACTGGGTAGGGCCTCCCTTTGTAGCCCATCCGCC
>JAOUQW010000049.1:7341038-7362226 GCA_028565825.1 Olivaichthys viedmensis
AGCTTACCAACATGCTGGGATATGCGAAGAATCAATTTCACTGTACTGTACTTGTATATGTATATGTGACAATAAAATAGCATTCTATTCTATCTAATCCCATTTTAGAACTTACCTTTTCTTTCACGCCCATCCCTCTTAGTATTGCAGGCCGGGCGTCTATCAATCACTAGAGAGTGTGGAATTATTATTTTATTTTTTATTTTTTTTTGGGTCACTCAACGTGGCCTAGAACTGCCTACTCTCAAAGGAATAAGCAATTTGACTGACATTGCAAAGGACCAACCACACAGTTGTTTTTGCATGACGTGTATATACTACTATAGCTTGTGTACTATACTGTACTATACTATACTATATACTATCGCTTAGTCACAAGCCAAGTGTTCTAGCCAGTGCTAGAGAAGATGAACCTCACAAACTTTTTAAATCCAGTGACTAAACATTGCTCCATGAAGCTCATTGTTTTCATGCTGTTCAAAAGCTTGTTTCCCCATCGGACAAAAAAATTGTGCACGGAAGTGCATACACACACAAGTGCGGATAAGCACCGATATTGTAATTGGCCAGATTCTGATAGCCAGAGAAATGTATAATATACATCAGATGGTCTGTGTGCAGTGCATCTGAGGCTCAGACTATATCCATCTCCCCCCTGCTGTTTAACCTAATGAAGCTAATGTTGTATGCTAATTTTGTCCCTTTGTATTATGCATTATATGTTTTTTACTGTTTATTTCCCTCTGCTCTCTGGCCTTCTGCTTATAGTGTGTGTGTGTGTGTGTGTGTGTGTGTGTGTGTGTGTATTCTTTCGCATATGCATGTCTTCTCTGTCATATCAGGCACGCATTGCACAGAGTGTTCAGAGCTGCATGACCGTGTGTGTTTGTGTGTATTGAGGGGAATTGGATCAGCATGAGTGCACTATAAAGAATCTCTACCTCCCAGATGCACTTTAGCAGACACGGTGGAGCTGAGCTCGTCGTGTTCCAGCATTGCTAGCCTCACACACAGCACCCAGGGGTTCTTCTGTCTTTCTCTCCCCACACACACACACAGACACATTCTCTCATTCATGAATATTCACCCAATATGAAGTGGGAGTTCACACAAACACACGTGTGTGTGTGTGTGTGTACACTGCTGTGTGGGGAGAGGCTTTGATGTTGTGATCTGAGGGGGAGATGCAATCTATAAATAAGGAAAGTGGATGATTGTAAATCTCTCTCTCTCTCTCTCTCTCACTGCATCTTATTCTGTGTCTGTTTCTGTCTCTCTCTAGGTCTCTTGATTTCTTTCTCTCTCACACTCTCTCTCACTGCATCTTATTCTGTGTCTGTTTCTGTCTCTCTCTAGGTCTCTTGATTTTGTGCTCTCTCTTTCATGTGCGCTCTCTCTCTCTCGCTCTTTCTCTCGCGCTCTCTCTCTCTCTGTGTATTTCCTTTTCTCTTTAAGCTGGGTATTTCATCTTCTCAACAGGACTGAGCTGGGTATCATTTTCACCTGCCTGCTAGTCCCTTCTCTCTGGGGAAATACAGAGTTGAAGAAAAATAATAACATGCACGCACACGCACACACAAGTACTGCCACCCTACTCCACTCTACTCTATCCTGCTTCGCACTACTCCACCATACTCTGCTCTACTCTGCCATACTCCACTCTAGTCCTCTCTACTCAATCCTACTCTGCCATATTCCACTCTACCCTGTGATACTCCATCCTACTCCACTCCATCCTACTTGATACTGCACCACTATACTCTACTCCACCCTACTCTTCCATACACCACTGTACTCCATCGTGCTCCACTCTGCTTCATCCTAATCCACTCTACTCCACTGGGCCACGTGGTTCTACCTCCTGCTCCACTCTACTCCCATTCTGCCCCACTCCATACTGTCCTGCTCCACATCTACTCCAACCTGCTTTGCCATACTCCACTCTATCCCACCATACTCCTCTCTACTCCACTCTATCCCACCAAACTCAATTCTACTCCACCCTGCTCCACCCTAATCTACTCTTCCTCAATCCTACTCTACTGTACTCCACCCTACACCACCTGACTACCTTGGTACTGTCTTTTATCTCCTCCTTTATTTCTTACTCTCTCACTCATACTCTGCCTCTGTCTCTCGCTCTAATTGGAGTTGCGTGGTACCGTGCTCAGTTTGATGACTGAGTGGGAGTGTGCGTCATGCCGGTTTGACAAGTGCTCTGCAGCTCTTTGATAAAGACTCTCTGTCTCCTCCCAATCAGCACTGCTCATCCCTGCTTACCCACTTGCTCACCTCCTTAGGGAATGCTTTTTGGTGTGTGCGTTCGTGCGTGTTGTTTGTGGCATGCACACAAGCTCCCACATGCATGCAGCTGCACAATGATAACTATAGCAGCCGGGTCCCGGGCAGTGGTTTTTGAAGACCTTGAACAGACAGTAAAAATAGAGCTGCATGCAGAAGTGTAAGAGACATGCTCTTCCCTATGCTCAGTCAACTTGCCCCGCACACACTTCCCTTTCCAATTATAACGCCCTTCAACAGGGGGCCTGCTAGACTTTCTGTCAATACCAGGCACAGGTACGGTTTCTCTACAACAAACCAAATTATTAATGAGAGGGGGAGAGAGAGATGGAAAGAGGGTGAACGTATGTTGATCATGACCTGAAACATAAAGACCGAAGAAAGCTTGTTTCATGGTATTCTGAGAGGTTGTCTGAGATGATTGTTAGTTTTCAGCTAGGACAAACACAAATGAACTGTGAGGGAAGTGGATGTTTTTCCCTCTTTCCAAATAACTGATTTGCAAAGAGAATGGTCTGTGCTGTGCATGCAAAGTATTGTTCTAGAAGACAGGAGCAGTAGGAAGGGATGGGTCATGCCTTCTGATGTCTGGCAGCCTGGCAGGGAAGTGACCTCACTGTGGTTTTCCTATTGATTGGTCTTGTGGCTGTCTGCCGTCTGGCAGAGATCCCACTTTTGTGTCTGGCCAGCGTCTGGCCAACAGTGCCACTGGAAACTTCAAGAGGAGTAGAGAAAACAAATATCAGGGCTTTAAGGGGAAAAACACAAGAGGTACTGTTTAGTAGTGTGTGTATGTGTGTGTAGTGTTGTGTAGCGGTTGTTAATTGTCAGTTGGTGAATAATTCTGACACCATTTTATCGCTGTTAGGTCCTCGAATAGCCAGATATTTGGATTGTACATCACCTCACCTTTAAGTCTCTTTGAATAAAAGCATCTGACAAATGAATAAATGTAAGTGTAAATGTAGTGTCTGGTTGTATGAGCGCATGTATAGTTCTTCGATTCAATGTCTGCTTCAGGGCTTTTCTCATGTGACAGGCCAAGTACTGTTTTTGTGCCCAGGTGCTTCACTCTCCTTGACTATATCAAGAGCTCGCTGAATATTTCATGTCGTTACAAGAGGCTTGTTGTGTCGAGAGAAAGTGTCAATAACGGTATTGTACAGCGTGGAAAAGCACTGTAATGGTTCATGTAAGCACTTTTTCATGACAGCAAAGCTTCAGATCCGCACTCCCACCTCTCCCTCCACTTGGAGCGTCACTAGAGGAGAATTTTTTTGGTCCACGCAGAATTCCAGAGAAGACTAGCTGCTTGATGGGGCTTTTGTGAGGCTTGCACAAGAGCGACCTTTCTCCTCCTCTTCCTCCTCCTCCTCCAGTCAGTGATTCCCAGCAGAGGCTGGGCTGCAGCGTGGCTAGGCCTGGCAAACATGTTCCTCCGATGGAATGACCTTGTCAGTGCGTCTGAACTCCAGTGCCTGTGGCGGATACTTACTCTCCCTGTAGGTTTAGCCGACTGGCGTTGATGGCGAGAAGACTGTGACCTCCCCGTTACAAACCAGACACACACACACACACACACATGCGTGAAATGGCACTGAGGCATTCATTTCAAGCTCTGTACCCATGCCAGTGCCCAGAGAGAGGGAGAGAGAGAGGGAGAGAGAGAGGGAGAGAGAGAGAGAGCTGATGGTTCTGACACCATCTATTTGCTCCCTAATCCCAAATGAGGGAGAGAACGCTGTCTGTCCGCAGAATTGATTCTCCCCTCACAGCTATTACGGCAAGTAAACTCCCTGTCAGTCACACGGCCTTAACATGCTACTGCAGTTTTCTGGCAAGTCCTACTTCTATCTGCTTTTGCAAGAATTTTTTCAGAGACGATGGAAAAACCTCTCTAATACATGACAAACATTGTGGTCTGATCTTCCTTTTTAGTGAGTAAAATTCTTTGAGTTTCCTTCAGTAGTATAAAAGAAATCTCTTTTGTCTGAGATGTTGTGTTCAGAATGCATAATACCTGCTCTGTAGGAGTGTAGCAGTATGCGAGGTGTGTACATGTGTTTGAACTTGTAGTGGTGATTTCAAAGGCTCTTAATTAGCAATAGCCTCAAAGTCAGTTTGACTGGGGTGTAACAGACCTGAAATTTCACATTCTCTCTCACTGCTGTAGGGGTCGGTCGATGATAATTGCCCAATGCTGCATGATTCCAGTTTCAATTTAGTAGTGCAGTAGCAGGATGGGCGCCCACTGAAATCTAATTAGAAAATTTCCTGTCTGTCTCGGCTATGAGACGGTTAATGAAATGGCTAAGCACACAAAGCAGGTGTTAACCACCGCCAGTGTTTAGCACGGACCCAGTCTGCAGGGGCAGTCAGTTCACCACAGCTTATTGTTCTTCTTGCGTCTCATCATACTGTAGTCCTTTTCCACCAAATGGAGACAGCAGAACTGGTCTCAGATTAGTGGAAAAAGCACAGCACTGTTTGACTTTGTGTCTCAGTGTGGCTGGTAGTCAGTTTCTCTTGTTTTTATGATTCTGAGACCATGTGAGCGGTATCATGGGATCGATCTCTGGCTGCACACTAACAAACTGACCCACCGTCAGCAGGTTACAACCACACACTCCGATTAGACAATGTTGCCTTTGTAAAGCTGAGTCACCGGCTACCTCTCCTGCCCCTCTGGTTTTTCCTGCAGGTCCTTAACTGTCTGAATAAGTACACAAGGACTGCGAGTACACACTTGTTTATTGTCTATAATAAATTTCTCATGCTCAGGGAGGGAAATAACTGTGGCCTTGTTTTAAATGCTTTTGCTTCATTTGCACCTCGGTTTCTCGGCCCAGCTGTTCCTCGGGCTTGCTAATCAGCTTCACAATATAATTTAAAAAAACATCAAATCTTCCAGGCAGCCTTGCCATGTGAGGATGTAACGGTGGCAATAGTGTGGGATCATTTGCAATGTAAACTCCCCTTAGGCAAAGTTATTTAGATGCCTATGTGCACTATTCCCATTTGTTAGTCAAACAGCTCTTTTCATCGATCCTGAAGATCTAGAAGCTTCTCAGAGGTCCTAGAAGCGGATGGGGGCAATTTCTGAAAGCCACATGTGGCAGTGCAGTTGCCCCAAATGGTGGTGCAGACGGTCTAGCTGTGGCCCTGTTAATTGGCACAGCTACTGGCGGGTCCCTGCCGCAGTGTCTGGGGGGTAATGGGCCGTGGAGAGCTCACGCACTAATGTGCCTAATCATGTTTGAAATGACAGAGGAGCCCTGGGACACATGCCTTCATTAAGTGCGGTGATGTATACGAGGGGGACAGAGAGGAGGACTCATTTGGGCAAGGGTCTCAAAGCACACAAGAAGGGAGGCATTGCTTCCCAGCCAGAGATAATGGAAGGATCAGATCATAGCCGCTTTCCCTGAATGCTGCATAAAACTGGATCAAATTTTAATTTGGCCCTTGTGGTTTTAGTCAGTGTAGCAAAGCCAGAGTTGTTTCACCGAGTTGATGAAAGTAGTGAATGAGAGTAGATCTGTTTAAAGCAGATCCCGCCGTGTTGGACACATGCCATAAAGCTAGACGAGGAAAGTGTCAGACAAGAGAGGCACGTCTGATGGCCTAAGAGCCTCAGCACTTTTCCGAAATCCAAATGAATGTCACATAATCAATCCAGAACCTCAGAGGCCCTACATCCTCAAACAGCTAATGCCCAGAAATCCCCCGCTGCATTGGCCTGCCTTGATGCCCTAACAACAGCTGTCAGCTCATCAGCACCTCAGATTTGGCCAAACACTTTTCAAACCCCCACTGATTACAGACTGCTTAGATTCTCAAGGGCAGGGTATATAAGTCAAGTAACTGATTGTTTTGGGGGAGTGTATGTGGGATTGTGTGCATGGAGGGCCTCTGTTAGGGATAACAGTGTTTTGGCGGGTGGGTGGTACAGTTGCTGTGTCGGCTCGGGTTTCTCCTTTTGCTCCTGCTATTCATTTTGTAACGTGACATGGAGGGTGTGGCCTCAAACTGACGGGTGTTCCCTGATGGAGAAGGATGCAGATTTTATTATGAGGGAAAATGAGACTGATGCATAATTAGTACAATAAGGCCACAGCCAAATCTTGTCCTGGTCCCATGGTATAATGTTTGGACCTGCTGGGTAAAACATGGCATTCAGAACTGTTGAATTTGAACCCTTTGAAGTCGCGGTTATCAGCGGAGACAACAAGACGCGTATTAAAATCTCGTAGCTTATAGAAATCAGTAGAAAAAAATCTGTAGATTCTAAACTTATAATTGATCCCACGTGGTAGAAGGGGACTTGCATTTAAATAAATAAAAATTTATATGAGTGAATATTTATGTCTGGATTTTATTCAGAAATATTCAATTAACATTTTATGTCCCCAAATTATTTTGATAACATTTTTATTCTTCAGTAAATATACTGTATGTAAATTTCTGAACACTTTTGTTTTTTCGTCAACCTTTTGGCTGCTTCTAGCTACACAGTTCATTGAATTGACAAAAAGATCAGGAAGATTTATAGTAAGAGTTTGTGCTGAAAAAATTATACCAAGCATTTGGAGTAATGAGTGAGTGAAAAATCGAATGTATAGCAAAAAATCAACCTACAATTCTAAGAACTTCAAAGGGTTAATAGTGTTAAACTAAACTAGAAGTCTTTAAAACTGCATGGAAGAAAACATATTTAAGAACCAGCTTTATCTCTTTTGAGTTGGACATGGCCTTATGCTACTGAACTAAATCAACTGAAAGTTGAAAGAATTCTCAGGACTTCTTGACTTATCTGGCTGATACCATTAGGAATTTAACTGCGCTGAGCCTAGAGTTGTTCGGTGTGACTGCAGTGATGGAGGCATGAGAGTGAGCAGCGAGGGGAAGTAATTAAGGCCAAATCCATTTAGGTCATTTAATTAACCAAGTGACAAGTCCACTGGCTTCTGGAGCCTATCAGTGTTAGAATCGGTCTTCAGTGCTGAGTGAGGGCCCTTATTGGGCGTCTATTAATGACTGCGGAAATGCTCTGCGGCAAAGGCTGACGTGCAGACAGTATCGGGATGTGCTTGGGAAGATGACATTTGGTCCCAGAAAAGTGTTGATAGGGAAATAGTGTCTTGAGGATCGAGTTTACCCAGCATTTTTTTTGTTAAATTCTTCTATAGAGCCACAAAATAAATATCTAGCATTAATCATGGTGCTTTTGAAGACCTGGGTCTGTTTTAAGATCTTTCAGAATAGTTGATGACTACCAGTGTCGTGTCAGTCTCTCTCTCTGTCGCTGTCTCTCGCGCTCTCTCTCTACTATCAGTACTTTCCCATGACCTTCCAAAACCACTTCCTGCACAAGCAGAGACAGTCTGATGGTGGACTCTGTTCTAAGAGAAAAATCTGAGATCACAAAACATTATTGTAATTGAGCAGAACCAGTGTGTCTGCTGTTATCTATAATAAATAATAAATAGCTCAGAAAAAAATCATTATTGCAGTAGAGCATGTGGCAGTGCTGCATAATCACTGTTTGAGTTCATGTGGAATGGTCCTCTGATCCTCACCGCTTTTGTGCTAGAAAGGATTTGTGTGTGTGTGTCTGTGTGTTTGCATGTGTGTGTATTTGTGCGTGTGTGAGACCAGCGAAAGGGAGAGAGAGGGAGGGAGAGAAAGTGAAAGGGCATGCATTTTGTTCCACGTGTCGGCGCAGAGCCCATAACCCTGACTGTGAGTCTGATAAGGCAAGTGAACAGCAAATCCTTGACAAAGAGCATCTCAGCCGATGCTTAGTGCTCTGTAGCCTTTTATTAGCCTTTAGTCACCACTGGAGATGTGGGGTCTGGCTGTGTGTAGCTTGCGTGCAGTGCATGTGTGCAAGTTATGTACTTCATCACAAAAATGCACGAATATATCCATCAAAAACAAAGAATCATGGGATTAAAAATAGAAATTTTTTAACAATAAATTTAGACTTAAAAATACGTAATGAATAGTAACGGATAGGTTTAGAAATCAGTTAAAGCATCTTGCAAATGGAAAAATTAACATTACCCCATTTAAAATAATCAATTTATATACAGAATAGTCAACATTATTAATGCATTTAGGACCTCAAAAACTTTGAGTCAAGAAGATTAAAAAGATTTGAATTCAGTGGTTAGGTTTGTTTGTGTGTTTGCCCTTCACACTACCCCAGATCACATCTCAAGTTACGAGCTACTTTCACTTTCTCTCTCGCATGACCTTAGCTTTACGTTTAGTCCCACTTTCAAACGATCTTAAAATAATTTAAAGATCCAATAACTCTTCAGCCTACATAAATGGAACTATAAAAGTTTTTTTCGTTTTTTTTTTTTTTTTTAATTTAAGGCTGGAAGTTTTTTGCTGACAGAGCCAGTGTAAAGCACGTTGGTTAGATAAAGCTCTCAGGCACAGGCTTTAATTCTGCCCTGATATAACATGCTTTGGCGGATAATGCATTTTGCAAAAAAATACCCCTCATCTTTCAACCCTGTAAACGAACATAGTGACCCATAAGCATTCAATTTCGTTGAAAAGAACACACAAGTGAAAATTTGCTGTATAATGCGTTTTGGAAACAAACTCATCATGTATCGAAATATAAGCGCACGTGTGAAAGCGGCCGTGTCGCGGAAGCAGGCAACCCTGTCCATTTGTGCTAAAGGCCAATTCTTTATGTGCAAATAATCCGTCAGAATTAATATCCCGGTATATCACCTTGACAGTGCGTATGTGTGTGAAGGCTCACACTTGCATTGTATGCTTCAGTTCATGAAATAAACAGCAGCAGACACCCACATGTTCAATTTATGGCCATGCGATCATTGCTGGACTATGTTGCTAAATGCTTGCCTCGCCGCAGAATGTGAATGAGGGCGGAACGCATGAATATTGATGACTATGCATATTCATGTTGACTCGGTCTGTGATCACATTTGAACCCTGCAGAAGAGTTGGCGTCTCAGCCCTGCCCATTCTCTCGTCCAAATCTTCAACCTGTCATTAATATGTAAAAATGAAAGTGCTCTTTCAAAGACTCTTATGCAGGTTAACTATAGTTTGTTTACTAAGGAGCAGCTTCCTGCTGGCCGTCTGGCCGTCCAATTAGCCTGCAGAGTAAACAAGCCTAAGCATTAGCATTTCAGCTCAATCTTCATCTGACACAAACACTCAGCCACTCATAAATAATCCAACTGGAGGGAAACGCAGCTCAAATGTACCCTCTAGCACTGACAGCAGGTCCTTTTTATTTTTTTACTTTTAAGCCTCTTTTTTTTTTTGCTTCTTTTTTTTGTCCCTGGTCAAAAAAAAATCTTCTGCCTTGAAAATTAGATTTTGATGTGTCCCTTCTGGCCTTGTGTCAGGGTTGGCAGAGAGAGGCGCTATCCCAGCAGCCTTTGCTGTTAATTGTGTTAAGTCACCTGTGAAAGACTGAAGAGTGGGAGTCAATGAGCCAGGTGTCCCTTTGGTCAAAAGTCTCACACCCCCTTTCTCTAAGCTGTCTTTCTCTAAACTGTCTTTCTCTAAATTATCTCAAAGCTATGGCTGATAACAGTTAGCTCATCTGTTCTCCTCATAGGGCTGTATCAGGCCAGGCCCCAGTAGGAAAATGGCACCTGTGTAAATGCACCGTTAAGATACTTCAAACAACGTAAGAACTAAACGAAAAACAACATCTGCCAAACACTTAGGCCTAGTCGTCGTTATATTCAACAAGAACTTGGTGGACGACTTTCTAGGACGCTCTGCACCACTCGGGGGCGCAGAATGTTTTTGAGAAGGCTGTTAGCCGAGCTGACGTATGACACCGCGGTGTTACCGGACTGCTTTTGAACGGCTGCTGCAGGTTAAATGTTATGTCCGGCCGTATCTAGGAGTACAAGATACACGCACCCCTTGTGCCTATTCTCAACATTAGCTCCGTACATTATTGAATAAATGTATTATGTTCGGCATCAGTGAATTGGTAGACTCATTATCATGCCTATTCTTTATTTATGACAATATCTGCCAAAATATGAGACCTTGGTAAAAAACCCATTTAAGGAAACCGTATGTTTGCCATGTGAAAATGTACTGCTTGATGTTGCTCCTAAATATTATAATACATTTTACAATAGCAGCCATGCTGTTAGGCATTAGAAATCAGTGTATCGGGCTTGAAACTGGCATATTTTGGCACATTTTTCAGCTGCTTTTGTAACGCCAACTGGCAACTCTGGCAAACAGCGAACAAATTAAAAAACAGCAGTGGTGGGAGTGAAAGAGGCACGAATGCGGCAGAGAGAGAGGTTTGCTGTAGTGTTGGTATATTAAGCAAAGAAGAAGAAAAAAACAGATAAGAGATGGAGGTGGGATGATTGAGTTCTTCCTCAAATGTGTTTCGCCAGCTGCTTCCACGATGGCAAGCAAACAAAGGATCCAGAGATGAAACTGCTGCTCCATGCAGTGACGCAAGCAACCATGTGACATTCAGCTCAATCGCAGACAGGGGGAGGTCTCTGAACAAAAGACGCTGTGATTAGGAGTTCTGTTCGCAAGTTTGCGCGCACCGCGGCATACGAAATAAAACCACCACGTTATACCGCAAGGATTATGTGCCTATGAGGGTCTTCTGGTGGCTCTCTAACCTCCACTTTACTCAGCATGACTCCCAAAGCCATGCAAAATTAAAAAAACAGAGCATTTATTTAAATAAAAATAAAGGGCTTTGGGTAGAATGCCTCTCCTAAAATGTTTAGATTTTGGATACATTTGACAAAGCATTACCTCAACATAGCAGGTGATTTATTATCAAAGCAGAATGATCCTACCACTTTAGTCAGTATCAACCATTTAATGATGATTGCATTGCAGGTTTGCCTTTTTGCTTTTCTTTGTGGCAAGAGAAGAAGAAAGATTACCAGCAGGAGTTAAATTAGGACTTATGAGGTTAGAGAGCCCTGATTCTTTCATGGGTGCCAGCAATCTGGGAACAGTCCAGCTAACTAAATTCAACTAACTAAAAATTGGGTGGCCATACCTGAAGTTTTCAGCTTTGTTTGTTTGTTTGTTTTTGTTTGTTTTTCCCCCTCTCTCCCTGCACACAGTTATAGTGCCAGCAACCAAGCATTCCACTGCACTATTGTACACTGTATGGTTGTGTATGTGACAAATAAAAAACCTTGAACCTTACAGGCCATTGAAGCACAAGAGCAAAGGTACAGATCCACTAGAAACCCAAAGAGAGCATAATTACGGTTTAATGATAGCATTTATTCAAAATGGCTGATTATTATAACCACGCTATTGAATTGAAGCAAATGAAAATAGCACATCAAAGAGTTAGTATCTTTTTTGCTAGTAGCATATTGGCAAATGTGTTTTTTTTCCCCTCTGTTTGATTTAATTTGTTGTTATCTTTCTGTGAGTAAATTGTGGTTAAATGCAATGAGGCATCCGGAGACTTGTGAGTTAAACATATCAGGGTAATTTGCAGGATGAAAGTCAAAATAGAGGGCAGAGAGAAGGCTGTCGCTCCTCCCAGCACTCTGCTCATAGTGCGGATCAGGTGTTTGGCATCCTCTAGAGGTGCAGCTCCATATGGTGCAAACTCTCTAATGTATATGAGTGTGTGCAGACAGGCGCACACACACATAAACATGCATACACAGAAAACCCTCAGACACGAGAATTCAAAAAGTTCTCAAATACTAACCCAAAGCACAAAAATAGCTGAACGCAGAAACACCCACATGCAACGTGTCACAAGCACATTATAAAGCTCAGTAGGCAAGACACACCATTTGGATTGCTCCTAGTCAGAGAGAGGTTCGCACAGAATTGTCAGCATTCTCACTTCCCCTAGATAATGCAGCATGCAGAGATAATAACCCCCTCCTCCCTTCTCCGATCTGAACTGCTGCTACTTTCTCTTAGCTTCAAACAGCAGCGTGGCCCCTGCGGAGGATGTGTGTGGCCCCTGTATGTCTGCACTGCTGAAGTCGTCTCTGCCCTGCTGGCCTGTCTGGCTCTGCCAGCACAACACTCTACACTGCATCACACTGTGCTTTCTCAGGAACGCAGCATCACAAATACACCAGCACACCAATTATCGAACACCATGCCAGAGCTCTAACCTAAACACTAGCTGGATGAAAGAGTTGTTTTTCACACCTTTTTCTCCCCTGCGACTCCACATGGCTCCGTCTCAAGTCTCATTAGCCAGGTCAAAAAAAGTCATGTAAAAAAACAATAAACCATAGAGTTGTTGAAGAATGATAGAAGAAAATCAACTCAATTAACTCCATTTAAATATTCATTTTAAAAATGCAATTCTGTGGTGTAGACAATCTAAATAATGAAATGTTGCGTATCCAGCTGTCCAGATGAGTCAATTTTGCTTCATTTTTATTCTAATTTTTTTGTTATGTGCTTCAACCATGTTTGGCTGCAAAAGGCTGAAAGAATTTTAATTGGGATAGTATTACTCCTGTGCAAATTGCAGTGGCAGAAAATTAGCACAGGCAGCTTTTGGCTTTGTAGATAATTCAGCAGAAGATAAAATGCTTAATGCAAAGAGCATAATTTGTAAAAGATAAATGCACATTTCCTGCTCTACGCACTTTCACTCAGACCTAATATAGCTGACAGGGCAAGAAAGAGAAGATCGAGACTGAAGAAAAGAGATAAAGGCCCTTTCCAACTGGCTCTCATTTTGCTACACATGTTTCTCCCTCTGTGGAGTGCAGCAGGGTGCCAGGCTTTTTCAGAGCAGTGACAATAAAGGCTAAATTAGCAGAAGACAGATATGCAGCATGTTAGTGCTACAAGTGTTCAATACTTTGGCATGGGCACCGAATGTTGCAAATAGGTAGACACTGTAAATATCTTTAGAATGATGAGAGTATGTTTATGTATGCACAATCAACCCAAGAATTATTGGCACCGCCTTAAAGAGAATGGGCAAAAATAATTATGTATAATAAGCGGTAACACTTTATTTGAATAGTACCTACATAAGCATTGCATGAATCTTTTATAAAGTAATGCTGTAGGATTTATATAAGACTTATGTCAAAACTCATTAGGTGACATTAATTAAGATTTTTATGTAGTGGGACTTTGTCTTTACATGAAATAGAGAAGACAGAAGAACCCTCAATTATCATTATGGGTCGACTGTTTGAGACTGTTGTATCTGTAATTTCCTATCCTTATATTAAGTTATTAGTTTGTTTTTATGTTTTAATACATTCATGAAGTTTTGATACATCTATGACGTATCCACTCTGGCCTCTTACCTTTTAGTGTATTTACAGTATCTGCGTATTGTAGGAACATTGAATTGGAGGTTCCTCAGCTTAAGTGTTGGTGGTCCATGTGCATTCAAAATTATTAAGAAACTCCATTCCAATGCAACTTTACTTATTTATGAAGCCCATATGTCAGCTGAATGAACGATTTTCATGCCTTTAAACTAAAGTAAAAGTTAATTTTGCATTTATAAAAACCGTTATGAAGCACTATGTACACCCCTTACAACTACATTGTACATACATTCTACAATAGATTCTGACCCTGCGCTCTGACCCCAGCTTACCAACATGCGAAGAATGAATTTCACTGTACTTGTATATGTGACAATAAAATAGCATTCTATTCTATATACACAAATATTCTGGCAGTGGTGGCTCAGTGGTTAGGCAGTGGGCTACTGATCAGAAGGTCGTGGGTTCAAGCCTCAGCACTGCCAAGATGCCACTGTTGAGCCTTTGAGCAAGGCCCTTAACCCTCCCTGCTCCAGGGGCGCTGTATCATGGCTGACCCTGTGCTCTGACCCCAGCTTACCAACATGCTGGGATATGAAGAATCTATTTCACTGTACTGTACTTGTATATGTGACAATAAAGTAGCATTCTATTCTACAACTTCACCTATTTAAGAAGCCCATATGCCAGCTAAATATAGAGAAAAGAAATGGATCCTTCATAAAAGACTTTATGAATGTGCTGTTAGTAAAAAGAAACTAACAACTTACTGCACCCCCAAAATATTGTGTTAATTGTGTCTTCTTATGTTTAAGCTCAAACTATCACCCAGTGCATGTGTTATTCATTTGATGTAGTAGTTCTTGCATTTTCATGAAGGGTGCCGATAATTATGGAGTTGTATATCTACAGCTGTATGTACATCTACATCTTATAGCATACAAATCTCTGGGAGCAATACAAATGAAGTTGTCTCAGAGCAGCCATTTTGAGAGCGCTCTCCCTTTAACAGCCATTGCAGTCCTCTTCTGTCTCTCTCTCTCTCTATCTGTCTCTCTCTCATTAAAGAACTTGTGCTCTATGATGTTTGCCATCCGCACTGCTGCTGTGGCAATGTCTTAATAGCGTTGTTCCCCCTGATGATCAATGGCGTGTCAGAATGACTAACTGAATTAGCTGAGGAGGTATGCCATGTTAATCTCCATCAAAAGGTCACTTTGGGTACGAGCATAATGTGAGCTTGGCATCACAGAGCGATGGAGAAACAGGCTGAATCGTGGGTCTTGCACTCTCTCCTTTAAAGGAATACGCCAATGTTTTTAAACCTAATATCTATCCACCGTGCGATTACCACTAACAATAATTTGAATGAATGAATGTGTGCTACAAAAATAAGTCTTTAGCATAAACATTTGTTGGCTGCCCTGACAAGTGCCCTTAGACTTCTATTATAAGTAAGTTTTCCATGTTGAGAAGTATTGTCTGTGGTAAGCGTACATATGCTATTGATGCAGTAGATTGTCTCGTGACCATCAGCGCATGCAGTATTTTGAAAGCCAACCGTCGTAGTCAAACACAAGCAAGGGATCAAAGATATCAGGCTAATACAGAGATCTGGGCAGATAAAAAAGTAAACGGGTAAAAGGTCAATGATGAATATAGGCAGAATGACAGAATATGGCTCTGTAATGCACAGTGAGACAATGGCACTGTAACCATGGGATACACGACGTGCAGTAGGGTGAGCGACGTCTGAACAGGTAGAAATAACTGGCTGGCTGAGAAAACTTACAACAAATACGTTTTCTGTGTTCTCGTGTGCTTTAGTGGGTGTTTACTCATGTGTAAACATGCTACGATATGGTTTTTATATTGGTTAATTCCTCATCTCTATAATGGCAATAAATTTAGCAAGTCTGGTATTTAATTAGTTTCACTATTTTATTGATTCTACTGTATATGATGTTCCAGACATATTTACGCAGCAACTTTTTAATTTACATTTAGTAGCCACAGTTGAGTTGTTTGTTCTTATTTGTTACGGATAAAATAATTTAGTTAGTTGTATTTAGTTAGTAGATGGGTGAAGCATCCAATTTATGTTGAGGTGGGGTGATATTAACAGTATACATTCAAAAAAACCGGGCTGTAAGAAATGGGCCTGGACATGAAGTAAAAAAAAACAACAACATGTGTTTGTGCAGAGGTAGTACAATTGCAATTTTGGACCAGAGTGGATCTAAAAATATCACTGTGCTGGCAGACTTTACATGTCATACCCCCTGTTGCGCTGCTGTACCCACATTTTTGAACACAAAAATTGCAACTGGGTAAGAAAGGGGAAAATAAGGGCTTACGTCCAATCAAATTAGTAATACGCCACATTAAACACGCAAATTTCACTTGCGCCTGCATGAAAATAGAACCCAAAGTCATAGCTCAACTCACATTCATGCAGTGGGTTTAATATAAGAAAAAAGCTATCTACAACAGATTTACATTCCTCACACTTGTAATTACTCTTGTTACTGTACTGAACAGTAGTTACTGAATAATAAACTTTACATTTAACAACTGGATAATAAGCTGGGGCTTTATGGGGTTAACCTCTTAAACTCCCTGGACCTATTGGTGGGTCCAGACATACATTATTCACTTTCGTAACTACATACATTTTCTTATTAGTTTTACTGTAGTTGCTGAATAATTCATAGTTGTTGATAAATAACATGCTTTAACATGAATAACTGAATAAGATGTGAGTTTAAGGGGTTAAACCAAACTCCACCAATCATTTGGTTGAAAAGAATTAGCTACATTTGAAAAGAATAATCGAATTATACTGTGTTTAGCAAGGCAAAAAAAAGCATGGGTGTCATTGAGGGTCAAAATGAAGCTTAGCAAGTGTGTTAACGTTTCTCATATTACTCATGTGCAAGTAGCATGCATTAATAAATGTCAGAAAATGCTCCAAAGAACCAACAATAAAACTGTAAATGAGCTGATTATTGGTATAATCTGCTGTAGTTGGTGAACAAACTGCAATTTTGCTGTGTTTAGCAAGGTAGAAAAATGATGGGTGTCTTTGAGAATCAAAATGTAGCTTGATGTGTTAGCATGGTGTGACACCTGGTAGGTGGGATGAGAGGAATGAGGACGCCACAGGCAGAATACAGACTGCAAAGAGCCGCTGGCTCAGCTTTATTTTTCTCCCGACACTTTTCAGCCGCCGGGTAACAAAAATAATCATCAAAATAATAGTAATAATCAAAATAATAATAATTGTCACGCACACAGAGACACACACACACACACACACACACACACACACACACACACACACACACACTGGTTTTCCCCTCTGGTGCTGCTGCTGTGTCTCTCACCCACCAACCCCTCACTGTAACACAGAGGGGTAGAAAAATCTTCCAGGTTAAGGACACACAGGTGTAGACACTCTCTCATTACCCACTCGTTCTCCATGGCTCCTCCCTCGTTCCACAACCGACGCTCAGCCACGCCTCCGCCACCATACATGGCTTCTCAGATGTACAGATTTGATAAGTCTAGCCTAGATAAGACAATACTAACAACAAAAAATCAATAAAATTTTATAATCGTCAAAAAACTATTTACTTACACACTAATCGTATAACACAAAAATGGCTAACTATATCATATCTCACATATTGTTACCCAACGCAAATGTTTACTAGCCTTTACTTGGGCTAATATTTTTGCATGTACTTTCTGGTAATAAGGCTTAGCATAAACCTATAGGAAAGCATATTGAAAATAACAAAGCATGTTAAGGTACAAATGCTTGTCACTGGGGTGGTACACTCAATGGTACTGTAACGTGTGGTACAAGGCAAGGGCGAAAACTCAGCATGATGTTTATTTGGGGCAATCCAGAAATCAAGGTCACAATCCATAGTGTGGGTCATAGAAGAGGCAGAGAGGGTTAAACAGGGATAATCCATAATTGTAGTACAATGATACAGGCCGGAGTCAAAACCAGAACACACAGGAATATCAGAAACTAGTAAACAAGATATCAAGTGTCAGATTATCGACATGAGGGTATAAATACACACTAATGAAGAGGAAACAAGGAACAGGTGAATGCAATCAGAACCAATGACACGACGAGGGGTGGAGACAGCACAAAGTTTACTTGGAAGAATGCAATTGTATTGGGACATTATTAAAGTACATATTTGGAACATAAGAACCACTGTTGTATCCTTGAGGGTAGTTTTACATTGTTTTTTGCCTTGGGTAACAAAAATGTACTTTAATAATGTCCCAATACAATTGCATTCTTCCAAGTAAACTTTGTGCTGTCTCCACCCCTGACAGTGTATGTGAAATGTGTTATTGGTCTTGAAAGGGCCATTCTTCGGATATTTTATTAGATCTTCTTATTTCTTTGTGTACACATTATAAACTATAGAAGATGACTGCGTTAGAATTAGAATTGATATGCTGTATGTAAATGTGCTTATGTGTGTGTGTGTGTGTGTGTGTGTGTAAGCGAATTCAAAAGTAATTTCATCAGTGGGAAGACCATTCTGAGACATTATAGTAGACCAACGGCAACAAATATGTGAAGTGCGGATTCCTAGGGAAACATAATTAAAAAGTGGAAATGATGCAATTCGTAAACAGTTCAAGAAACTACTGCTGGGTAGATTTAATTGAATCTGCATAGTGTGTGCAGATGTTGAGGACTAGCATCTGCATCAATACAGTAGCTGATAATACCACACCTCTTTGACAGGTGAATGTTATCCAACAAAGAAATTTTACATTCACTCATAAATCTGTATTTTAATAATTAAGAGAAATATTCAAAAAAATAATTAAACATTTAGCAACACATGACCTGGCAGATACTGTGGAAAATTAGATCATTATCTGGGAGCATTTTAGCAGTTGGAGGGGGAATATTAAATATTCCGGTCTTCACATTTCACACATGATGATACAAATGAGGAAGCAAGGAACTGTCTATTGGTTAGAAATCTCACCCATTCCCCATGCTGTCCAAATGCGTATGTGAAAGAGATGTGCTTGTGTTGAGCTGTAAACACGAGAGTGTTGATTGTAATAAGGCATAACATGCTTCATTAATTATAGGCTAATTGTAACTTTTAATAACCTGCTGTAGGGAATTGTATACAGAGCCAACATCAACATATTCCATTATAATATACATGACAACCTGTAATGATCTCCTTTTTCCTCAATCTCAGGTAGAAACATTGAAGACAAAGAGCATCATCACTTTTATTATAATAGAACTTTTTATTATAATGTTCAAAGAATATTTTTGTCACTCACACGGCCACAAAACATTCAAAAAGGAAATCAGGTACTTTCAGGTCTATGCAAACAAATGTCTTTACAACAATGTTAAGTACACAACAGCACTGTGTAAAGCAGTGTTGTTTGACATCAGAAGTCTGTAAGCTCATCCCAGGCATTGTGTCCTGAAAGTCAGTTCTCTTTGACAGACAGAGAGTGAGCGAAAAAAGAGAAAGCAAGAATAGAAATAACGTGTGTATGTGCATTATGACTGAGAAAGAGAGAGAGACTCCTGAGTGATGTTGATGGTAGATTGGCACACGCAGCATGTTGTACTGTGTTCTCTTTCATGGTTTTTAATTAACAATGTGGGAATTTCCAAATTCCAGGGGGAAACACTGTGGATAAATGAACGGTCGGGGCGACAGCTGTTCTGTCATGTTTTGAAATAAACGAGGAAAGTGAGGAGGTGAATATATATATAAAGGTTTCTTTTACATATATATAAAATGCTTAAATCAATTACCATATAATTGTCTGTAGCTTTAAACTTTAAATGCTTAAATCGATAACCATATATTTGTCTGTAGCTTTAAGAAAAACAAAATAATGTCGACATAATCAGGCCTTATCTTGTGTCTCAGGCAGGCTCAGGGGCTGAGAGGACTCTTAGGTACAGCTCTTGTTGCCAGTTTGTTGTGTGGATAATAGAGCTGACAGTTTGGGTGATGGTGTTGACAGCTCCCGTAATAGAGTTTATCCTTTCCGAGGCGGAGGCAAGAACAGCTGCAGCAAATCATAAATACGACAACAAATAATGTGTGCTCACCACAAACAACAAACTGCTTTTACAGCGTATTACAAAATAATATGATGTTTGCATTTCAGGATGATGCAGAATTTGCACAGCACTGAGCTGTGCTTTGCACAAATGTAAAATATTGGTTAATAATCACAAACCACAAACGCAGCACTGTGACTTATTAGCACTGACCAAGAATTTAAGCATATGTGTGGGATGACAGTTAATGTGGCATGTCTAGGGGGTCTCATACAGAGACGCCCAATAAATCTGGAGTTACAGGTGCATGCATTCATTATAAGAATGCATTATAAGTAGCTGATATAGCAACTGCTTATCATTTAACATCCTTGTTAAGTTAGCACGGACAGCCACATATGCACTCCATCACACTTTATTATAGACTTTATCAAAAATAATGATATCCAGCTAAGCTAATATGTTCAAAAGTATAAACTACTGGCTTTTCTACTTCTCAAGTGTTAATTTGCATGAGGCCTGTTTCAAACGTTCCACACCAGGAGAATGAGCGTGTGATTCCAGACCATAGTTTGGTAAAGTAATAGAAATGACTTTGGTTTGTAGCCAGAGAAGGGATTTAGACAAAACACTCCTTGCCAAGATAATTTACAACCACTGAAGCAGAGATAAAAGCTTCTCCAGACAAACAAGGTGAGACCAGACAAAAATGTTAAAAACAATAGATTTGTACGAGAGCAGAACATAATCCAGCATGAATGCCTTCTCTGCAAAACAGCACATTCTCCACTTGTGTTCTCCAGACAAGCAAATCAGTGTTAACCACTCCTGTAAATTTAATGTATGTGTGGAGTAAGATGTTTCATCATATCAGCCTGTGTTGAGACCAATCAATAGCCCTCTGCTTGGTCAGCTTCCTTCAAATACTCACTGTCCATCATCAATTATAATGTAGAATATTACACAGATAATAAAAGGAGTTAAATAGAACAGGTCATAAATAATGCATTATCAAATAAAGGAAAACCTCAAAATCATGACATCACTGGGTGAGCTAAAGCCCCTCCATGGAGAAACTGTATATATCTATATTATTATTATTTTTTCCTTTTTGAAATTGCATGCTATATGTCTGCTTCTGGTGCATTTTCCAAAATATACTTTGAAATTATTACAAAAACATTAATTGATTTTTTAATGAATTAATAAATGACTAAATTTACTAAATTACTGCATTTAAAAATCTGTTAAAATGAAGACCTGAAGCTGATTTTTCTTATCTTTCTCTCTGACCTTTTTTACCATTAGAGTGACTTAAAAAATTAAAGGTGCTTAGAGCTACTGATTTTTCTCCTTTGATTTTATTATCACACACTTGATAACACTTCATTTATGCCTTCCAAAAACATATATCTTTCTACTATTGTCACCTCTTGTCACGCGCCCGGCTGAGCGCGAGACATTAGCGTGGCGGTTGCCATGACGACAACCGTCACGTCCCCGTTGTTTAC
>JAOUQW010000049.1:7377217-7387613 GCA_028565825.1 Olivaichthys viedmensis
GTACAGTGAAATTGATTCTTCGCATATCCCAGCATGTTGGTAAGCTGGGGTCAGAGCGCAGGGTCAGCCATGATGCATCTATTCTATTCTATTCTATTCTATTCTATTAGATTGTCAGGATCTGGCAGCAGTTTTGTAAGCCTGAATTTCAAGGCACCGGGTTCTATAAGAATGCATATTTAAAAGCCGATGCCTTAATCTCTTTCGAAATTCTATATCCTGGGTTATTAGCTTTGGTCATTTGCTTGGCAGGCTACTTTAGTGGACTTTGTAGAGGCATTTGTAGAATGAAACAGCAGACTTGTAACAGGGTGTGCATTATGTAGTTAAGAAGTGGATATTTTAGTCTGAAAGTGCACTGGCTCTTATGTGTGAGTGTTTTTTAGTTCTAACTCTAGGGATACACTATGAGTTTTGTTAGCCCAATTTTATCCACGATTTGCCCTTTCTGACAAACTTTCAAAATCGGAACTGAATTTCCGGATTCGGGAACTCGATAAGAACGTGTTAGCACAGATGATCTGGTGGTGTAAAAGAGTAAATGAGTCAATCTTAGGTTATCCGATCTTGCTTCAGAATGATTGGAGGCCTGTCGATGTTTTCAAAAATATTATATTTATGTAGAAGTCTTGTATGAGATGGTCAGTACCATAATCAGACGTTTGATCCAGGCTAAAGTCATTGACATAACCAGGAGGGTAAAGCTTGTGGAGCCTACAAGTTGTGTTTTTGCTTTTTATTGTTGCATCTTCTTCTTTGCTTCTTATTGGTGCATCTTTTTTTCTGTGCATAAAAGGCTAAAATAATATAGAAAGATGCTGTATGTCCAGCTCCATTTTTGTTTGTGTCATGTGATAATGGGGTTTGCCTTAATTGACCCGATATTTGGGATTTTGAGAAATTTTTTCATTGCCTATATGCTGTTCAAACCAAAATCATTGTGTGTGTATGATACCCCATCTCTGCCTAATTGTCTAGTGTGCGCATCCTTATGACAAATAGATAAGAAATTCTAAGAAAATTGATGACAAGTTTTCAAAATCTGTTGGGATCTTCTAAGTCAGGTAGTGTATGTGCCCAGCTAAGGAGGTACAGATGTGACCGTGTAATGACACGTGTGTTCAAGGTGCTATTGTGCTACCTAAAAATATTTGGTGAAGGTGGGAAAGAGAAAAAAGAATGCGTATCATTGGTCTAGGATTTATGTGTGTGTCATGGAGTGGCAATGAAAAACAATTGCCCCCTGTTTACTTTATGGTTAGTGTGTATGTCGCTGGAAACGATGTGCAAATATTGGCTATCTTCTAGCACCTGCTACCATGACATTCCCACACCCCACCCCATCCCAATCTCCCCTTGCATCAATAGCCACTCCATTTTTCATCTCAGAAAAGAAGAGCAGCCACATTGCAGAAGCGCTTAGCCCCTAGCTGCTGTCCGCTAGTAAAGGAGAACCTTGGTGGCTGGTGTGAGGTTTATGTCTGGACCTTGGCTGGCAGAGAAGAGTGAAATTACCAGACTACACACGCGTTGCCCAGGCTATGACAGCCAAATAAACCCTTGCCTTTAGGTCACCTCACCCACTAATTTCCATATTTATAGTTTGTTAAACATGATGCTAGACCGAAAAGGCTGTGAATGGGATTTATTCAAGCACCCCTTTCATTCTCTGGAACACACACATACATTCTCTCAGATTTTCCATCAATATCCATTTTCTCTAAAGCTTTAGCCCTGCTCTGAGGAAAGTGTTGAAGTTCAGCCCAACACTTTTCAAATGTTCCATGCATTTCCAATCCAACCAAAAAAAGCAACATACAATATACATGTTCAGTAAAGTGCCCTTGGTGTTCTTGCATTATTCATGTATGTATAGAGATGCATGTGAATTGCAAATTAGGCCAAGTCTCAATTATAAACATAACCGTTTGTAAAACATAACCGTTTGTAAAGGCAAGACACACTGAAGTTTCAGTTTAGTTATAAAAGTCCAAGTGTTTTAAATTAGTTTTTGAGGTTTGAAAATGAGCAGCCTTTGTATGGAAAACTTATTTTGTCAGCCAGTATATTTTCCTCTTCTTTATCTTCTGAAAATTTCTCCTCTAACCTGTGCTGACTGAAATTGCTAAGAGCTTGATGAAGACGACCTTTTTATCAAAGCCTGAATTCCACAGGAGAGAACAATATCTAAACAAAGAAACAGACAGAGTTTTTTTTCTTTTTTTTCTTTGCACAGGAATTGTTGCCTCAGAGACAATGTTAGGGCATACAGTATATAGCCAGCAGCAGAGCACAATCCATCCTGATGCACTTGTTTTCTGTTTGTCATTCTTCTGGCATCTGCACCTGTTTTTTTCAAGGAAGAATTTGTACCAACTCCTCTCTTCATCTTAATTAGCTTGTTTGGATGTGCAAGAATTTCAAAAACCTTTGGTTTAACTCCTACTAATGGGTAAGGCTAGGGGGAGTAAGAGAGTAACTAAGGTTAGGGAGGAGTAAGAGAGTTTCTTCCTTGCCTTATTTGATTTTTATTTGCATGTATGACTATCTGCACTTCTTGCATGTTTCTACCTCTTCTCTCTGAAAAGGGGTTTCCAGACATACACAAAATTGGTTATAATGTTAAATGCTGAAAGTGGAAATCATTTCTGTATGAACTTATGACTGAAGCAAGAGTTGGCGGATATGATCCCTTGAAATACAACACTAAGAGCCCTCCCGTTTTCACCAACTGCATCCCTGTATGTAGCACCTTCCCTTTTTGCACTCTCAGAGAAAATAATTTCTAAACTATTTAAACTAATTTGAACATTGTTGTGAGTAGACCTCTGTAGGCAACTTCATCCAGCAAGAAGCATCTTCATTCTCTCTGGCCCTACTATGAATGACAAATGTTGCTTTTAGACCTTTCCATCAACTCAATATAGACTTGCCGTTAACACTATACTCAAAGATCTCTTGCGTTTTCTCTCTCACTATCTCTGCTGTTTTTTTCTAGCTCTTCCTCTTTCAGTCTTTCTGCGGAAGAGAAGGCACAGGGGAGGAAAGCTCCTCTGAGCTTTGTGAAGCAGCATTTAGGTGAAATCTGTAAGACATAAAGAGTAATCAAGGACATAGAGCATACCGAGTAATCACCTGAGGAAGCCTCCTGTGAGGTCTGGGATTCATTAGCCTAAAACAGAGGTGTTTCATTTGAGCATTGGTTTTCTTCTACTACTTCTGTCCTCCTGGCACTTCTGTACCAATGGGAAGTTCACTTTTTAGTTAAATTCTTTGAGGAAACTCAATTTGTGTTTGGGAATTTTTTGCCCCTTTATTTTTATTGTAGTATTTTTTTCTTCTACAGTACACAATATAAAAGAAAATATATCTTTACGTCCAAAGCAAGTGCTCACACACAACATGCCTCTTGCCAAAATGCTTCTCTAAACAAAGGCAGGCTTGTAATTTAGCACCATCAATTAATTGGCCACAAATCTCTCTCTAACATAACCTACTAAGGAGGCAATTTACTTTAAGTTTATATAATTAATTAATACAGTGTTTGATGAAATGGAGACTTATCGAACAACCTTAGCTCCCATTAAAGAGGACTCTCACAAGGCAAGCTTATTAAATTCAGTCCCGAAACAGTGTTTACGGCGTCATGAAAAAAGCCCCAAATGCAGAGGCATCGAGAAAAAGAAATGAGTTCGTATAATTAGTGACTATTAAGGGCTTTTATTTCAACAGAGCGAGAGTTGTGAGAGTATATTGCGCACTAAGGTGAACTTTTAGCAGACCCACTGCTCAAAGCATGTTTATACCTGAAGAGAAATGTGTCAGCCCCCAAAGCTCACATCTAATAAAGATGGCAGTGACAAAAAAATAATGAAATTCCTCCATGTGTTCAAACCTCTCACGATCTTCTTGCCTAGTATTTAGCTAATTCTAACAAGCTTGGCTGGGTCCATGTCTGTCTGCATCATATATTCCTCATGCGAGAGGAGAGAGAACAGCTACAGCCTTAACATAGAAAACCTGCATAGCCCAGGATCCGAAGCCTGGCCATACACTCCTGTCCTACTAGTTAATTACGCAGCACATGTCACCTCTGCAGAGGACTGATGAGCAGAACCCTGAGGAGACACTAAATTATGAAATAATCACAAGAGAAGATTAAGATTTGTTTAGTCTCTCCTGGTATACTAGAATGATTTTCACTAGGTACTGTAATACCAGATCTATAGGAGAAATGTAAAGGACAGCTCATGCATGCAGGTGAGAACTTATTATCTCATATTCCTAATTAATCTGAGCATTGCTATTTAACATTCCAGGTGTTGATACAGAGTGGATTGAGTTCAATGTCTAATAGCCAATTTTAGTGTTGTGTCTTCCATTCAACTGCAGACTCCCCTTTCTGCTCCCACTCACACTCCCTCCTTTCTTCTGAAGCTTTCGAGTCATTTTGCTTTCAGAAATAGCCTCATTGCCGCAGGGCTAAGAAAGCAGTTTAGACCTTCATCAGTAGAAAATCACATAATTAGGAATAAAAGTTGACAGAGAGCAGGAATAGGAAGCACACCTGAGTATTTAGCTGTAGGAGGAAATGTATTGCCTGTGTGTGTGTGTTTATATTAATCAGATTTAGAATCTCTTTGTTTCTGAATCAGAATGGCTTTGTTTTTGGGTAGATGCAGTGATGTTTTCAAGGAAGAGACTGATGTCTGCTGCTGTACTGTGTCCTCTCCAAGGCTCTCATGGAGTGAGTTCACTGGCTGAGAGAGAGCTTATCTTACCCTACCCTCGCCTATCCTGTCTCTCATTGTGCTGAGCTGCAAAACCCTCATTCTGCTCCACTTTTTCTTTTATTCTGAGGCTTCTGCTTTCCTCTTTTTCAGTATTGTTGTTTTGTTGGTGTGGTGTTTCACTCTGTCTCTCACTCATGACTTGCGTCTTCTTTTTTCCCATTTTGAAGCTATTTGAAGACACCCTGTGGTTTGTGTTTGTCACATGTTTCCAACTCTGATGACATTTCAGGTGAGCCTTTGAGAGCGTGTGGCTTTTTTTTGTATACTCGAGCAAGAGCGTGCATATGGCAGAGAAATAAGGTGGTGAAGGTAATAATTTGTTGCCACACTAGAAGAGCATGTAGCACTTTCCATTTCTGTGCAGCAGGCAGACAAAGAAAAATGTATGCAGCATGCTTCACACACTCTGTAATCATTACTACTGCTTATTTCCCCACCATTGAAACATGGCATTTCGAGGCCAATCCTGAGACATGAGTGACACTGCTTACGTTTGAGGCTCATGCACCATGGCCCTTATATTTGAAATTGAAAACAGATAGTCTAATTGATGCAGTGGGAGTGCAGAATAGGTGGAGAGTAGAAATCTGAAGCTGGATCAGCATTATAGAAAAAGTACCAGTTAAATGGATGTTCCGTGTTCATTGTTGTGTGTGTTCTTATAGTCATGAGCAAGCAATTCACAAGCCACTGGTTAATGTGTGCAAGATAATAGCCTGAAGTATTCTCACCTGTCGGTGGGACGGTGGCACAATATGAATGTACTGTTCAGAGTTACATTAAGCTGCTATATCATGGGTTTGATTTAATCTGACTCATGTGATGTGAGTTGTGCAGCTATGTGTGTGTGTGTGTGTGTGTGTGTGTGTTGCATCAGGCAATACTGAACACTCTAGCCTCCCACCTGAGGTAGCGGACAGCAGCTTTGGGTTTGTAATTACTGCTCTCCAACTGTGTAAGTTAAAGTGGACAAGACCAAAGCTGTGCCTGTTTTCATTCTTGGTAGCTCAGCATTGCATTGAGATTAAGTTTTAGCTCCCTCAAAACATGGCTTGCACCCACAACCATATTGCAGTGCCTGAATAGAGACAGAACAAAAGAGTGCAAAATGAACTATACTGATACTGACAAATTTAGCCTTATAAACCACACAGCAGATGTGGTCAAAGGCCTTAATGATTATATTAAAAACAGTCGGCACTCAACCTATAGGTTTACCATGAGCGATAAGTGCTAAAACCTGTTCTGTATTCGCTTTATGGGTAGTATATGGGCCTAAAGATTCATAGGCTCATATCGTTATTGTTTTTCAGTGCAGTAATATCTGAAAGAATGTGTGTTACTGCAATTATTGGGATAGTTTGATGCTACCCAAACAGGCAGGAGGCAAAGCCAACAGCACCTCAAGATTGTTGCTTTTATTAAAGTGGTCTGCATGTAAGCAGTCTCAGATGTGTTGCTTTCTTAGTTACAGACCAGGGTAGTGTTAAAAACAAAAACACATTTAAACTACAAATAAGCTCTGTATATTATTGTATATTTAGTTGTTCTTACCTTTATTTATTTATCCCCCCCAAACTATGATTTGACTTGGTTAACTTGGCAAAGACAAGTGAGTGCTATCATTCAGACTGAATATAAAATCTGCTCTGGTCAGGTCTGTTCTGAGTACTCTCACAACCCAGCACTTTGCGCTGCACTGCAGTTAAATGACTGCCATGAAGATCAGTATAGATAAATTGGACTGTTCTAATAAAGCAGTAATATAACACACTCAGAGACTGACCAGGCATGACTCCTCCATCACTCTCTGGAGGAGTGTAGGAGACCCCCTGCGTTGAACAGCAGGCTAAAATTTAGGCACCTCTCATTTCCAATCATATGGAAATTGGCAGTGAGGTAAAGTGTTTTGCCCTTCAGTGATGGCCTACTTTGAAAGTGAAATACCAAATATTGGAAAATAGAATGCCAATAAAGCACTTAATATGTGTGCATATCTTGGGTGTGCAGTGCGGTGGGTTGGTTCTCGAGCGGAATGTTAACTGGATGCCCAGGTGCTGAGGTTTCAAAGAGAAGGTCAGAAAAGATGGAGGGAGTCTGTTTGAATATCCCCAGAGGAGCTCATGATTGTGGGCAGAGAAGGCACAAGTCCTTAACAGACACCATTTTCGAGTGAGTCTAAATAAATGTTGTGTGAAATTACTGGCTGTATGAAAATGACGTCTGACTTCTCTCTCAGACTTCAAGATTTAAGCCACCTTCATTACAACATAAATGTGGGGAAAGGGAGGACATATCAAACACCTCTAATATATTTTATTCAAAACTATTACCAATTATATTATAATCTACAATTGTAAATTGTAAATATACCTTTTATTTTTTTCATACCTTCTTTTTTTTATTAGTAAACAAGGGAAATGGAGTGGAGTAGGAATTTACACTGTATACTATTACCAATTCTGTTTCAACATAAACTCTTTCAAGCCCCATGAAGTGCCATGGCAAGCCAGTGTAATGATTTGTCGGTGCAGGGGAAAACAGATTAAAGACTCCCGCTGTTCCAACTCTGCTTAATGTTGCCAGGGCGGAAGTTACTTGTTTTTCATTATTATTATTATTTTTTATCATTTTTCCCCCGACTAACATCACCACTGCCTTGTTTTCGTAATGCCTTCCCCCATCACCAGGACTGCAGGCTTGGATAAGGCCCTGGGGGGGAACAGAAATAGAGACACTTTTCTGCTGGACAGCTGGATCGGACAGCTTTGTTAGAAGAGTGTGTGTATGTACTTGCCCTTTTTCCAGCCTTTGTTCATTCCGTAGTAGATTAAGAAAAATGCTTCAAATACAAGCTGCCAACCAGGAGCCTTTGGTCAGCCTTCACCTCTAACTTGAAAGGCCTTTTTTGAATTTATCATGGCTCTTAATCTCAAGACATGAGTTAAGAACTGAATACGTACGATGATCTGTGATATCATGTATCCATTTAAGAGGTGTTTGATGAGCGCAGCATTGGGTTTGATTCTCACTGTGTCATGTGTGAGACAGGACACAGGTGGAAGCCGTTTCAACACAAACATACATTTATTTTTACACATAAACTAAACCACAGGTACACGACATGACATCAAACAATCAGGCACAAACTGGATGGAAACAAGAGGGCTTTTTAAACACTTACTAATCACGAACAAACGACATGCAGGTGGGGACAATGACATCACAAGACAGGAAATCACAAACACAATCTATGCCACATCACGTGGCAACCGGCATGTGCGGCAAAGCAAAAAGCGAGGCGGCATGCGTGTGACAGAAACACCCCCTTTCCTCAAAGCACCCACAGCGGGCGGGGGGGGGGGCAGGGCCCATGGGCACAATGTCCTTGTCCGGGGGGCGACCCGAAGGTTGGCACCGCATGGGGGAGCAAAGTCCATCCACAGCGCGGCCGGGGAGTGGAGCGATGACGTGCTGCAGCAGGGCAGGACGCAGCACGTCATTGTCCCTGAAGCCTGGGGGCAGAGCTATGACGTCCACGGCTGGGGCTGGAGGCAGAGCGGCGTCGTTGTCACACGGGGTAAGGGAATCCGGCCACGCCTCCCGCGGCGTCAGGGATTTTGGCCACGCCTCCCGCGGTGTCAGAGATGTCGGCCACACCTCCTGCGGCGTCAGGGACGGCCTTGCAGCATCAGCACCCCCTAAAAAAACTCCAGGGGGCTTTCCCTCTCTGCTCCTGCGAGGCTCGCAACTTGGGCGAATCGGTGTGGAGCCGCGATTGGCTTGCTCGCTGCACGGCTAGTGGCACCCTCAAGGCTGCCAGCTCACCGAGCCTGGTCCGCCACGCCTCGCCTTCCTGGTCGAGTCTGGCTAAGCCCTTCCTTTCCCAGGAGGCGAGACCCAGGCCACCATGGCGGCGGCGGCGTAGAGCCAGCGTTGATGCTCGGTGATCTCCCCAACCAGCTCATCCCAGCACGTGGCCTCGCAGCGCGGCTTGCTGTGTCCATGGTTTGGGGTGCCTGATTCTGTCACGATGTAGTGGCGGGATGGAGGACAGTGCAAAACCGTTTCTTCACAAACATACATTTATTCTCACACATGATAACTACAGGTAACATCAAACAATCAGGCACAAACTGGACGGAAACAAAAGGGCTTTTTAAACACTTACTAATCATGAACAAACGACATGCATGTGAGGACAATAACATCACGAGACAGGGAATCACAAACACAATCTATGGGCGCGTGGCGTGACATTACCTCCCAGCCTCATGATTGCATTAATTAAATACTCGTAGAAAAAAGTCCTGATTTCATGCGTCAGGGTCGTTTTTGTCCCTTTTCATAATGTCATCTCATTGCTGGAATTCCATGTGAAAATTTGCATATAAATTATTATATTTGTAAGTCCTCCATTCCTCTTGCTTGACTTTACTCACACAGGAGCACAAGCTTTCACTGATGACATGTGAATTTATTTAGATCCACTGAAATGGCACAGGCCGTGTTTAGTTATTTATTTAGTTAGGTCATTTTGTCTGTTAAAAAACCTTTCCTCAACCTTCAGCCTGTGTGATAATGTTCCAAGGCTGTCAAGATGTATCCAGTATACATATTTCCTTATCTTCATTTAAAAAAAAAAATCTTTAGGTCTGAGATACAACAACTTGTACATTCAATCTCAAATATCAGCAAGCTAAAAAAAAAACAAAGCCCTAGAACCTCCTGATGCTTTCTGACTTTGATATATAGAAAGCAGATAGGGTCAGAGATGAGACAAAGCCCTGCTCACGGAAAATAACACACTTCTTTATACACACTGTTTGTATAACACATATCACACTATATCTGTATAGTTCCATAATCTTCACATCTGAGGTTGATGGTTCTCATCTAACCAGTAAACCAGTAAATAGGCCTATAAATTTTGCCTATAGAATGTCCCAATTGGTGCACCCACAAACCATATCTTTTTTCTTTTTTCCTTACTATTTACTTGTGATGAGAAGCATCCAGTAAAATGATTTGTAATAAGATGCAGGGGAAATTAAGTCTTAGTTTGAATGAATCTGAAGTTTTATAAAATAAGTTCTTAAAATACAGCTAGACTTTTTGGAGAAACTAAAAGTAGTTTAAAAAAGAAATAGCTCCCCAAATAAAGGAGATTACAAGAAAAAATATAAGGAGGAATTTCTCCCTTTTAACTTTGTCCTATCCTTTCTTCTGTTTCAACTTAAATCTATTCTCTTTTCATTTTCATTAACGGCTCGTCTTTTTCTTTTCCAGACAGAGGCGACAGGACACACCGTTTTGGTTCACTGGTAAAGTAGAATTCCCAAGCTTAATGGCCCTGTGTAAAGAACGGGCTGCCATTCAGGAGACAAGCAGAGCATTGGAGAAAGGAGGGGTGAGGATGAGGTAGAGATGATAAAGTGATGATGAGGTAGAGATAATAAAGTGATGATGAGGTAGAGATGATAAAGTAATGATGAGGTAGAGATGATACAGTGATGATGAGGTAGAGATGATGAGGTAGAGATGATAAAGTGATGATGAGGTAGAGATGATACAGTGATGATGAGGTAGAGATATTACAGTGA
>JAOUQW010000049.1:7388646-7404476 GCA_028565825.1 Olivaichthys viedmensis
GGAATATCTGACAGTTTTGACCTTGTGGGGACATTTGGCTGGTCCCCACGAGGAAAACTGCTTTTTTACAAAAACTACAGCTTTTATTTAAAACACTAAAAGAGCCAAAAGATTTCCTTTTGGTTACTGAGGTTAGGGTTAGGGTTAGGGGTAGGTGTAGCATAGCATTAATTAGCTACAGTAATAATTATATCAATGGAAGGTCCTCACAAGGATAGTAAGACAAACGTGTGCGTGTGTGTGTGTGTGTGTTTTTGTGCAAGCTGGTAAATGTGTACTTAATGTGTCTGTAATATCTGTTTACTCTTCAGACCATGATTGCAGTATTCCCTGTCTCCTTTGGGGGAAATAAGATGTCACCAGCACCTTCTCACTGCAAAGCCAGTACTGTTTACCTGATAAGTGTTACATTCTTGCTCACTTTTGCATAATGGTTATGCCACTGTTTTCCCTTCATTATGAAGGAAACTGGCACTGCCTAGAATGAAAGCATACTCCTACACTTAGTGACAAAAAAAGCTCAGATGAATATGATTGTGGGAGGTAAAATTCTTGCATTTTATGGCACCAGTGGCCATTCAGTGATGACAATATTATGCATCTGCATCTTTTTCATGCACATCTTTTTCCCCTGCTTTCTCTAACTCTATCATAATTTGCAGCTTAGCATGACTACTTGCAGCATGACATACACAGCAGGCGTCTGGCATTCTTTCCATGGAAAATTAGATTATCTCTTTTCACCCAATAAATTGTGGACACCTTCTGGAGCAAACATTTAGATCTCAGCGAAATTAAATCAGCTTCCTTTCAGACTCACTTCTAACTGATATATTTACTGTCCTCAAAACAGTGTCACACAAAATAATGAAGAAAAAATTGTATAAGTTTCTATAAAGTTTATAGAAATGTAGAAAATAAAGTAGAAGATTTGCCAGAGCGGTCGTGCTTCCGTATAGATGTGTTCAATCATCTTTAAAAGTGTTTGTTTCATTTGAAAAGTAATTCCTCATGCATTCAGAAGTTTGCTTGTTTGTATCCTCTGATTGATTACGTAAACAGAGGAACAGCAACAGGCCAGTTTGTTGAACATTTGGAATGCAAGACTCATTTCACCCTAAAGCTCTCACATATCCTGCATTTGTCTCTCCCTAGTTATTTTAAAACCTGGATCAATTCAACTCAATAGCACAGTTCATAACTAAAGAAAGCGAAAATGCTTTTAATACAACATAGCAACTGAGGTCACTTTCTCTTCACACAGGTATTGAGTCATCTTTCTTCCAACATTTGTCTCTTTGGCAGTAAATGAATGTAGAGCCAATTTTGGGATTTTAATCAGATTTATCTCACTGTAAAAATATTTTGGCCTTTTGTTTTCATAAATTTTCCCTCTGCAGTTAACTTATATTTACAAGTATTTTGAATTTGATATTTTAAACTAACCAGGTTACTTACTTACCTTTTAAAGAACAAATTATTTTTTACAGTGTTGTCCTTTGTAGACTTGTGACTATAAGAATAGAAATATATATATATCAAAGTATGAAAAGGAGATAAAATACTTAGTTTTAGAGAGCTATTAGATGACACTGTGCAAGATCAGTATTGCAGCTTGACAACATCTCATCTCTAGCTAATCGCAATGATAAAAGAATGTGACAGCTAGTATTTACATAAATACAATGTGACAGAACTGCCCTTTAGAGACTGTCCACTGTAGACACCACATGCCTTTCCAGTGTTTTTGCATTTTACTAGTATGCGGTTCTCACATTTGAAAAAAAGTGATTTGAAAGTTTTACTAGTATAGATGCAAAATTGTATTGTATGATATACCAATCAGACCAATCTGTCCAATGCCTATTTTAATCCAAAATATTTGGTGATTTTTTTTCTTCTGGTTGTATATATTTGAAAGGTTGAAATGTTGTACGGATTTTAATTATAATATGTTAAATATGTATCTAATTACTTTACTTTGCCGTTGACATTTAGTTTTTTTACACTAAAATTCTTAAAGGAAGAATTAAGCCATTTATCAGTTAAAGACAGTCCTCTTTACAATCTGTGTGTGTTTCTCATTAGCACTGACAAACAAACATACACAATTATGCAGTGAGAGAGAGAGAGAGAGAGAGAGAGAGAGGAGAGAGAAAGAGAGAGAGAGAGGTTAGTGTCATGGTATAGACGTAAATTAAAATCCTGGATTTAAATAATTTCATTATTAAAAAACAGTGAGTGTAAACTGTAAAGACTGAAGGTGCCTCAAATATCCAAAGTGGTTAACAAGGAATTTAAAAGTACTACATCACTGGATTCCATGAAACTGTATTTCTATTATTGTGTTCTTGTCCTCCATTTTTATTGGTCCTTTTAACATATCTACAGTTCAGATAATATTGACATGTAATTTAAGACATAAACTTTCTGTGGTATTCCTTTTCATGGTTGCTATAACTAATGAAACAGCTTGACATTCTTGTTGAACTGTGTTTGTGTGTTTGGGCTTTAGAAGTATGAGGTAAATACATATGTCTGACTGTATTTCTCACTTACTGCTAAAGGAAATTCTGTGACAGCCACATGCAGAGGTGGGTGTCAATGAAAGCAATGTAGTGGGAAGATAATATTGAGGAGACATTGTGCGTGTGCTTTGAGAGGCATGTATATGCATTTGTCATATCAGAATTGAGTAAGAGCACATATTGCCAGAGGATGTGATTACCTCAATCATTCCTGTGTCTATTCTAAAAAGATTAAAATCGTCCACACCCACCTGAACCTGAGACTTCTATAAAAACTGTAAAATATTAAACTATATACATGGCATATTTATACAAGCACATTTATTTAAGGTGTGTCTGATATGCTACAATAATTGCATTATTTTGTCGGGTGGAAAAGGACTCTGTCAGGGCCCTGTACCCTAGAGCTGAAGGAGCTCCAAATTAAGAAACTTAAACTTGAAATATAGTGATTTGTATATAGGGGAAAAAAAGGTAGACCTAGCCTAATGCCTACTGAATTTAAATCTTTTTTCTTAAGAGTGTTATGCAATGCTTTGACAATACTTTTTGCTTTTCCCCTCTCTTGCAACAAAAAGAGCAATAAACCTTTGTGGTGGTATTTTGTTTTATTGGACTTTTTCATGTAAAAAAGCATGTTGCATTGATATCTTTAATGACTTTCTCAACTGGGTGATCAATGGTGGTGGGGTATCCTTTAATGGCCTGAGTGGGTAAATGGCAAACAAACATGACAATAGTGTCAAGATATTTCACAATGCAAAGACAAAATGTATATTTTCTGAGATGTTCACCAATGTCATGCAAATAAGCACCAGTTGCAAAAAAAAGTCTAAGCAATAAATATTGTTTGCAGAGCAGTGATTTTGAGTGAGAGTGGCCTTTTCAATATGATGCTCTAGAAGCCATCAAAGTTAAATCTTTATCTCCAATCTAAAATATTGTCGGGAAAAGTCAGGGTATTTTGACAATCTCTAAAGACCCTTGTGCTGCAACATGCCCTTCTCACAATTTGTGCTTCTAAATCCAGGGGATTTTCAAGGAATGACCATTTCCAGAGTGTACTGGGGAAGTTTGATTTGGTAGACCAGGAAATAAAGGACATCTTTCTGACAACCAATTGATCCAAGAAATGGTTACAATTTGTAATCCTAAAAAGTGATCCACCATCATTAGACAGAATATCCATAGATCCATATAATAAGCCTATGTAATATCTTCTGGAGAGATGCAGAACCTGCCATGTCTTTGCCTCAGAAAGACACGGTGAGTGAAACAGAGAAAGAGGTAAAGAATGAGATGATGAGAGAAAGGAGTTGCCCTGTCACTACTGTAAAAGATATAAAAGGTAGCCCACATACATTCCCTGTTGAGAAAGTTGCTGACTAAAGTTTGTCCCGCTAATACCTCATATGCTGGTGCCAACAAGAAAAAGGTTTCACTTCTGCGTTACCTTAACTTTACCCGCTTCTGTCTGATTTTCTACTGTCATAACCAGTGCAGTAAAATTAAGATTAATGGCATAAATCCTGCCTAAGCGCAATGTCTTTGTCTCCAGTGGAGGTCTATTTCAAAATCTCTGTATTTTGGAGAAGTAACACTTCATTTGAAGGGTACCTACACTAGCCCTTCATAACACAATCATTACATTGCATAGATATTTTATAAAGCAAAGAAGAACCCTCAATTATCACTGTTGTAACTGTACATTTTTTATCCTTATCTTGCAAGTTATCTGTTTCTCTTTACTTACAGCACATTCAAGCTTTGAGACATATTTTGTTGCGTATTCACCTGTCGTCTTACCTTTTAGGAAGTGTATTTATCTACTTCTTATAGGAACATGTAAATGGATGCTCCTTAACTGAAGTTGTAGTGGTTCATTTGCATTAAAAACTATTATGAAGCACCCATCCAATGTATAGATTGTATAGATTCTACAACTTCTCTTATTTAAGAAGCCCATATGTCAGCTGAATAAATGTCTTTACACAAGATGTGCACCCTGATGCCATGCCATGCACACTGAAGTCAAGGCATTCTATATTATCTTGTCTTGGTTCACTATTTACGCAGGGATATGGTGAAACAGTGTGTCAGTAATATCTTAGAAAAAATCTTGTCAAATTTTACTAGTATGAATGATAGGCACCAATGAGGAAGCCTCTTTAGCACTTGAGCGTACTATATATGGATAGTGGAGTGGAGCTTTGGAGACCAGTGGCAGATTAAAGTGGATGAGCTGCAGCTGCTTCGGAGTAATCAAAGCAACCTCAAACACAGTGGCGACCAAATCCTCCTGCAGATCTACTATTCTTATAAAAGATCAGTTCAGGATCTGGGGGCTAGAGGGGGCAATGCCCCCTCAGATCTTCCTCTTGCCCTCTCTACTCGCTTCACTTACAAATTAAATAAATGAAAAAATATTTCCTTTTTGATTGGTTGGTTGTGCAAAACAAAGTCTCAAGACGTAAGAGAGCTCACTGTCACTGCTCTACGAGTCTCACTCATTCCTGAGTTAGTACACATTGACTGTAGTGAAACCACGAACTGCTTTGCAGATAAACTTGCTTATCTGATTTATTTGACTCTGATTTTCCAATTAATTCCTTTAATTTACATTATTCCATTGGACTATTGTTCTTTTTGTATTGTGTGAGGAAAGAGAGTCAGCGAGGTGCTTTGCTTCGAGGTAACGAACACGAAGGAAGCTGTACTAAAAAAAAAATTCTGCATAGGGACAAGGGTTGGGATGCTTGCCTTGTGTTCGGTATATAAGTTATTATAATGCACCGATTTCTGATCCCTAACCCACGCGCTACCGCCGATGCGCCTGCAACTAATTTGGGCGTGTCGATGGCGCATCCAGTCTGTCTCCGGTCCACAAGAGTGGATCTATCAACTGTTTGCACACATCTACATGGGTATAAGGATGCGTTCCCTGAGCTGCATCCACTTTATGGCACTGCACTTGTGATTGGTGTATCCTCTGCAGCATGCGAGAGCTCCTTCTCCACTCTGACACGGGTTTTAACTCCTTTCCGTCGTACTATGTCGCATGAAAGAAAAAGAAACTTGGTTATTTTAGCTCACGAGAAAGCTATAACAAGTAGTCTAGATATGGAGTTATTTGTTAGGGCTTTTGCCAAAAGCAACAGGAGGCTGATGTTGTGAATATGTAGTGCTTGTCTTATTTGTTATAGGCAATAGAGTTTACCAATGGCAAACTGCCCCCAAAAGAAAAAAATCCCTAATTAGTATTAATCAGTAACTAATCAGGGATTATGTTGCCCCCTCACCATCGGCCATTGCCCCCCAGACAAAGTATCCTAGAATCGTCACTGAGCTAGATGTGTTTTTAGTTTACTCACTATAATACCAGTAATTAGGCCTTTTACTGGTGTTACAAGAAAACTGAAATAAAGCAAACATAAGACATGACTCACTCTGAATGACACAATATAAATTTGTACCATGTTCTACATTGGTTCTGTCAATAGACAAAATAGACCATTTATTTGACTTTTTAGATACAAATTGATTAAAAATACATTTCTGTGAAAAAAAAAGGTCATAAAATTAAGGGCCATGTAACCCTTCAGTTTGAATAGGTTGGCATCATAGTCAGTGAAATTTCACCGCTCAACCACTTGGCACACCAAACTCATCACAATGGGCATTCCACATTTCAAAGTAGTCCATCTAGAGTGCTGCATCTCAAAAATATCTCTCGAATACTCCACAGGAGTGTTGCCACCAGCAAACCAAGCAGATGCTGGGTGGAAATTATTTCTATTTTTATCTTCTATTTTGAACTCCAAGACAGTTATACTTCTACCCCTCACGGTAATCATTAGAGAGTACATTACTCCCCCCCTATTACTTGCATTTAATTCAGTTTATATGTGGCCTGAATAAAAATCAAGTAATATTGTATAGCTTAAGGTGTATGTATGTGTGTGTGTGTGTGTGTGTGTGTGTGTGTGTCTGAGAGAGTTAACTAGGACATCTAACTAGATGTGAGTGGTCTGAAATCGGTGCTTTATGAGCAGTGGTGCATTAGACAGGCAGGCAGGGGTTGTGAACAGATGTGTGGCTTGGCCAAGCGTAACTGATTTTGCCATAATTAGTGAGCCCTAACATAACACTGTTCGAGGGATTTCCCTCCCCTCCCGTCCCCAGACCTGAGCAAACAAAGCCCTGAAGCTTCACTCATAATGTAGCAACAGTAGTAATTCTGCATGTGCAATTTCCATTTTCAAATGCCACCACTGCATATGGCAATACTGAAACAGCAATTCAATTATGTGAGCAATAGTTTATAATGGTTGTCAGATTCTGACCTACCCTCTCTACTTTCAAAAGAAAGAAGTCCCAGAGATGTTTCAGTAAGGACAAATAATTATTCCATGCACTCGAGGCTGCGCTCAATTTAATACAATATCTCTTAATTTGATGTCACAATATGTTATGAACACAACTTATAATTGTACAGGGGCAGAACTTCAGTAAACCTGTCAAATCTGAAGTTATGTAAAATGTAGGGTGTGGCTATTTTAAGAGGTGTGGCCAGCAATTTGTTTTAGTAACCAATTAAATCACAAACTGTGGACCTGCATTTCTTCAGGAAGAATGAAACAGAGGTTTTGTACATTTTTTAATGCTCATACAATTAGGGAATATAATGATTCAACCTGAAATGACTAGCCAAATAATAACCACACTTGCATATGATTGGATCATGTTAAATAAAAATATCAAAACAAGATGCAAGCAGGTTGTCCAACAAAAATAACAGAATAGATTAAATCCAGGATCATGCAGCAGTATTCTGAAGACAGAGAAAACATGCATGAATGTAGGCTTCAGAATTATTCAAAAATTGTGTTACTGATATCATATCAGCATTGTTTAAAAACCCTAAAAAGTCATTCAGAACATTTGTTTTTGCATTTTTATGAAAATTCAATATATTAATGTGAGCATATGTTTTATAAAATGGGAGACAAAGCCCCATTGCAGGAGTCCTTCGTGACAGCACTGACTGACTCTCCCCACTGCACAACTGGGCCAACTTTCAATCTGTATTTCATGCTCCTACACCCTTGCTTTATGTAATCTACTTTATTTAATTTTGGCTCTAATTTGTCATCGCTGCTTCATTATTGCTTGCTCTGCTGCTTTGGCAGAATTGTTTTTCTTGCTTTGGTCGATAGAAAATGAGAATGACTTTTGGAGGCAGACTGACATTAGCATCATTCAATATTCACCAAAGGTCTCGCTCCACAGGAGGGAGGGAACTGACTGAGAACATTACTAACAAATTTCAGTCTTTACAATCACTTTCTCCGCTCATTTTTCTTTTCATGCTGCATGCTGACACAAGGCAGTGACAAGCATTAACCTTTTCTTGCCTGGCAACAGGGATGCAATTCTGAGTTGTGATTTTATACCAAATTGATGGATTGATACTAAAATTGCCACAGAAAGACAAAGGCATAATAATTGAGGATTTTTCTTCTTTACATTTATTTATTCAGGGTAAGACACATTCTTATCTTTAAGAACATGCTTTCATGTTTTTTAAACACCCATTCTGTTGTTCTTCCCAATATTGGCCATAGCTAGTTTTACCCACTGTAAGGCAACATCAAGTCAAGTCAAGTGGGTTTTGTTTTCCCATTTCCCATGTAACACAACACATAATACCAGAGCACAATACATAGGACTACACAAGTGAAATAGTGTGATAGTGTAAGACAAATGCAAACACAGTGTCAGGCCCAGGACAGAGCGGATGCAAGCGCAGGATGTTAGTCAGAAGGCACGAGTCCAATAGTAGAAGGGGGTTTGGCAGGTTCATGGTCGGAGGACAGGTGTAAGGTCGGGCAGACAACACAGAAGAGACAAAGGCAGAATTGGAAGTCCAATAACGAGGTCCGGGGTCATACACGGGAGGTCCGTCAGAATAGCGCTTAATGTGTTGTCACGAATCATCGGAGCAAGACTTAGCACTGTATGTGTGTGAAACGAGGGTTTATATAGGGAGAGGGTGATTAGGATTAGGTGAGTGTGCTCAGGAGTGATTGTGACAGGGAACAGCTGTGTGTGATCAAAAGCTAGGTGATCTGGAACGTAGAAGTGAGCCTGCCGGCTTGCCGCACGATGCGAGTGGGAGCTGGGGATTATGTGTAATGTAGTCCTGGCTGACTGATGAGGATGTGACACACAGTACAGCACAATATAATAAATATACAGTACACACTAACAATACAGGACAACAGGAGCATCATTAGGATGAACAATGTGGCATAATTTACAAATGTTGAGTAAAACTGGGCAAAGGTACAGTAGTGGAGTCCAAAAGTCCACACTGAAAATCCAGCACCATGTTTCACTGTTGTTTTGATACACTGTGGTATGAATCTATCTTCTGTTCGTCTCCTTACATAAACCCTTCTGTTACTGCCATAAATCTCAAACTTGGATTCCTCAGTAAATCAGACTTTTTTCCAGTGATCCACTGTGAAATGCTGGTATGTCTTGGCTCATGCCGAGCATTTGGCCTTGTTTCCCTTCCTGAGAAGTGGTTTAGAGATGCTACTCATCCTTTGAGACCATTACTAGCTAGCCTTCTTTTGACACTACTTTTGCTGATTGGAGTCTCTCTTTCTTTATTCAGCACATTCTGTATCTGTGATGAAGTTGCTGTTCCCTCTCTGAGTGAACAAAGCTTTATGTATTGCTCTTCTGATGGTGTGCTCACTTTTGGTCTGCCTAATAAAATAAAAATAAATAAAGTAAAATTTACAAGGGGGTAAAGAGTCTCCAAGAGGGGGGGCGGCAACCACAATTCTGGTAGCTTTGCAGATGCAGCGTTTATGGTACGTGGAGAAAACCCGATTATGTTCTAAGCCGTTTTTACTATCTGCATCAGGGCTATTGCAGTCTGATACATTGCAATTCCCATATCAAGCAGCTGCTGAGGATGCTCTCTATGATCTCTGTACAATGTAAGAATGGAAGGTAGAAGGTTCCCTTCAGTCTACACAGGAACTGAAGACACTGCTGGGCTTTTTTGTGAGGCAGGTGGTGTTCAGGATCCAGATAAGGTCTTCTGCAGTATGCACACCTGTGCACAACTGTGAACTTGGAGCTCTTGATTGTCTCCATGATGTGCACTGTTGATGTTTACTGAAGAGGGATCACCACAGGTCCTCCTGAAGTCAACAATCATCTCTTTTGTTTTGTCCACATTAAGAGACAGATTGTTATTTCTATACCAGTCTGCAAGCTGCTCTAACATATCTCTAAATTATGACTTGTCATTGTTGCTGATGTGCCCTACCACTGCTGTTATCAACAAGCATTAGTAAATTCTTTGTAGCGCAGCCATGAGTCAGCAACATGAACAGCAGTTGACTGATCACACAACCCTCAGGGGTATGTTAACGGTGTTAAGTGTGGTGGCTCTGGAGATGGTGTTGCTGATTCAACAGCATCTTGGTTTTGGATGGGAAAGAATTTGGGTTTAATTGCTTTGCTCATGTAGCAAAGAATTTCAAAGTCAACGTGGTCTCATGATTGCAAATTATTATGAATTCACATCAGCCAACTACTATGAAATGTTTCAAAAAGTTAGGGTGAGGGGCAGATTTAGCAGTCATAACATTTCTTACAACTTAATTCATTTGAATTCCATCAGACCCGCTCTCACTGCAATTTCTATGACTTTTGGGTGAGATTGAGTTGTCATAGCAGTGCCAAGCCATAGGTCAAGTAAGTAGCTTGGAACTTCCTGACCTCCGGTACCTTCTTATCGTTGTTGCTGAGTCCAAGCTGGGTCCAAACTAATAATCAAGTCAGTAGCCTAGCCGAATAAGAGGTCAGGTCAAGCCAGTGAAAATGGCTGTACATCATTATTTAAAGCTGTGGCTCTGGACACTTATCAAAATGGAGCTGTTTTTCAATAGAGCCAACCTGATGAGGAACACATTAAAATTGTCTTTTGAAAGGCAGTGGAATTGTTAATGCACTCGATGAATAGAGGTCCATAAATTAGGAGTGCCCACATGTAGGAGCTCCATTACAGCTTTGTATAAAAAATGACTAGAGGCCCTGCTTTTTTTCTGCAAAACATACTGATATTCTACATTCTTCTTCTTCTTATTATTATTATTATTATTATTTGACCATGAAATTTGTTGAAATTTATTACTGAACAACAAAAATCATATTTTCCCTCAAAACAGATGTCATGGTTAAAATTGATGCACATTCAATTACACCTAATAGCCCCTATTTTCATGATCATGGTGCAAGTGCAAAAATAAGGCACAATATTCATGGTTTTTTTTGTGACCATCAGCGCAGACAATAATCTGGCAAAGAGCAGAACTCCTGTCATCCCCTTTAAAAACCAAGTGTACGCAGTGCAGCACAGTGACATTTTCATAATGATATACTATTAGATTTCACTTATAGATCTCACATTTTTTAGTGGTAGAAATTACCATTTGTCTGGTATAACTTACAACAAATGCATATTCTGTCCTCTCTGTCACTTACAGATTTTACTTCAATATTTTAGTGGTAGTATGATAAAAATGGAGACTTGGACTTTTTATTTTGAAAGCCAACAGTTCAAAATCCACACTCATATTCAAAAAAACAGGCAAGGGCTCAAAAATGCCACTCTCAGGCTAATACAGAGATCTGAAGGCATCAAATATAAAGCGGGCAAAAGGTCATACATGAATACAGACAGAATGACAGAGAATAAAAAATAGAGCCCAATAAATTCAATGATAAGACTCCTCTTATTACTTGTAAAATATCTGGCTAAAATGCATAATCATACCAGCTACTTAAGTGGTTTGTGCAATGCGCCTTGGGTGCACTTACACCTGTATATACTATAGATAATCCCTATGGAGATAAAATCGGGATACTATTTCCATATAAGATTGTTACAGATTATATACCAGGAAAATAGCATAAGAATAAAAGGTTAACCAGTGGATAAAATCTAATGATTTAAAATGTCCAAATAATTGTAAAATAAAAGATGGTTGGTGAATTTCTTCCCAACATGAATTAGAAAATGGGTAGAAAACGGGTCATCTCAAGAAGCACATTAGGGGTAATCTCTCATTTTCAAGAGTGTCATAATTACATAAACTATCTAATACAGTGATAAAAAACATCAAATAAAACAAATACAATTGGATACAACCAAACTCATGATTAAATATTAAAAATGTTTCAGTGTAATAAGGGCATACAGTTTCAAGGTTCTCAGAGATTTATTCCAGGAATATGGGGCAATGAAGGCCGTCTTTCCCAGGTCAGAATGAACCTGAGGTATACAGAGCCTGAGTGACTCCATTGTTTAAATATTGTAAGCACTGACCTTCCAATGCAATAAAGACATGATATATGAAGGTAGTTAAAAAGAATGGCTTGATAAATAAGCAGGTACAAGTAGTGATCTCTTCTAACACTGAGAGAAGACCAGCCCCCTTTTCTATATAAATGACAATGAAAGTATATGGTACAGTATATTTAGTAGGCTATATGGTAGTATATTTATCACTAGTGATAAAGTTGAGAGTAAATCAAGGGCTTTAGGTACAAAGAAGGCAGCATGTCTGTAAATTGCATCCCTATAGTTATGAACTGGAAAGAATATATATGCATACAAGATTATTATATTTAATATGTGAACCTACAGTATGTTGTTGCTTTATCCAATTGTGCAATTTACTTCAGCCATTCAAACTCTTACACAGAACATTAAATGTAAAAATGGTTTATTTCTCCATTTCAATTCCTGTTCTTCCTGAGGTGTATGTGGCGTGAAAAATAAAATATAAAGATGTAAACCTTTGTGTCTCAAGTGCTAAAGTGTAATATCCACAACACCAAAAAAAAAACCTTCTTATTGGAGAAGATATTAGTAGTGGAAAGGTATCTTTTATTGTGGATTTTGTGCCAACATCATGAAGACCAACATTGAAAGTAAATCTTGATTTTTTTTAAACTGCAGCACCAGGTTCACTCTATAAAACAGAAAACTATTTTCGTGTAACTTCATTAGCATTAAATTTAAGGCAGATTATGTTTGATGAATCAGATTTTGAAAAAAATCTATGAACTTAAATCTGAACTTGTTGATTCTTTACAGTAGGCTAACTACTGAACTAGAGCTGTGAGGTTAATGTTCCTATCAAGTCAGTAGTGTAATAGAAATTGCATGTCCATGATTTTAACAGAACACTGCAGGGGTTTCCACATTTAATTCAGAGGTCTCTATTTTCGTGCAGGTTCAAGTGTAATTTGCTCGTATAACGTATTGCTAATTGGGTTGGATGTAAGCCAGTATTTACCCATTTGCCCTCCATTGCTATTTTTGTGGGCAGGAATGAACATACCTGAACTGACATGGGTGGAGCGACGCAACAGGGGGTATGACATTTAAAATCTTCCAGCACAGTGATACAGTACTTTTCAACCCATTTTGGTCCAAAAATGCACTTCTGTTACTGAGACCCCCTCTTAGAGCAAACACAGTGCCAAAACAGTATTTTCCTAACTTCAATCAAAGGATTGACAGAAAAGAAGTGTCAGCCAGACAGTTATTTCTACCTGTCATGATCTCACCTTATCCTTTGCATGTTACACTTCCCATTATAACAGTGCTATTTTTACAAATTGCACAAAACCATGGAGAAAATGTATAGAAATCAAATTGATTGAGCAAGCTCACATTGCCTATTCTGCATTTGTCCATGTTGTTATGTATACAGCATCACTGAAAAGTTGTAATGCATCTTCTCATAGAAGGGTTTTATTTATTTTCACTATTTCTCACATTTTGTAATAATAATAAAGACATAAACTATTAAATAACACATATAGTATTATGCAGTGACCAAAATAGCATTGAACAAATCAAAGAAAATTTTATATCTTAGATTTTTTAAAGTGTAAACTTGGCATTCTCAATTGCTGGATGCTTTCCTAAGCTATAAATGAAAACTTTATATTTATATATTTTTTATTTTGGGAGAAAATTCATACATAGGAACTAACTTCACTATTTATATTTGTCTTAGAAACAAACCCCAACTATAAGCCTTTACATAAAAAATGTCTTTAAGATCAGGATAAGCATGCACTCGATCAGGTGTGTCTAAATCTTTTAAATAGTACTGCATATTGAGGCAAAGGTGTAATAGTACACATGTCCTGATGCTGAAGAGGCCCCTGTCCTCTGAAACATCACATGTCATTATCACAGTGGAATGGGTGTTTAATGGCCTCATAAATGATGTCAGGGACGAGCATTGTTATTTTTCCCAGCTGTTGAGTTGGACTGAGTCCACACTGACACGTTTGCTCTTAGCCTCACATCTGCTGCACAACTGAGCCATCAGGGCAGCCTGCAGCTAGAGGTCATGCAGCTTTACTGACCAGGAAAATACAGAATAGACTCATGGTCTGTGCTCAATAAATTGAAACAAACACACATATACACACACACTTAACAATGAGCTTAACAGACCGTAATACTTTATCATAAGACGCTGTCTTGTATCTTAATGCTGTGGCTTGGAAAATCTGTGATGTTTTGTGGTCTCAAGTTGGGCATGCTCTGTAATTCCTGGCATTCACACTCTTCTTCTCTGCTCTTATCTCTCCTGCATGGAAAAAAGTTCCTCATTTCACAGTTACTGATCCCTCGTCAAAAGCACCTATAATTGGTTAACAAATTAGGTTCTCATTGGTGGCACAGCTGATGTATATCACACCAGAAACTCCTGCATATCGCCTGTCAGAATATATTCATCTGAGTCGTGAAAGATCTCACGTTTGCATATTATAAAGCGCCTGTGCACCAACCTGAAGAAGAATTGGATATAGTCTAGCACTGGCCTGGGCTTTTTTTTTTTGTGATAGTGATATTTAGCTTACTGTAAAAAAGGAAGTTATAAATGGAATGAGGTCAGTGGCAGCCTAGTCAGGCATTGACATCCCTTCAGTTCCCATGCACAGCTTTTTTTTTCCCTCTTCAAGGCAACCAAAAGGTCAAGGGTGATGTATCATGTGTTCATCCTAGCTATATTTTAGAGCTTTTGTTCAGGCATGGCTATATCACCTCAGGGAGGTACAACATCAGATTTAACAGCTTACAGAATCTGTGAATATCAATAGAAGTGCAAAGCTCTGTTCTTCCACACATTATATTACACTTTATATGGGTAGCATTACATGTGATATGTGATATCTTCCATCACATATTTAAAAAAAAACATCCTCATGGATATTATACACATTAAATATTAAATACATTAACATAAATGTTTAAAAAATAAAATCAGCAATAAAACATTGTACTTTCTGAAAGCTCTGTTACCTATAAAGCAATGTAGTCTCCAGGCTCATACTGTTATTTTTTCTGGAAAAATCTAGGGTTAGGGTTATAAACCCTCTACCTTAAAAGATTAGTATTCAACATCTATTAGTAAATGCTATTAGTCAACTATTTCCTGCAACTTAAAAAAACAAACAAAAAAAACTTAAAAATATGAAATAAAAGGATATACTCTGTGCTTAGTGCATTGAACTCTGTCTATCACAGTGCACTAGTCCTAAACTAGTCCAATTATGTTTTGTTTTTTGTTTTTTTGCAATAGCATGTGCTTTATTTTGTAACTAGCATTGCATCAGGAAACTAAAACCTACAATCTTAGACAAAACAAATCTAGGGTTCTTCAGTTTGTACCTTAAAAAATCTATGTAGAACCCTTCAACAGAGGGTTTCCATTTCACAAAAGATTGAGTAAAACTCATTTAGAAAGCTTCAACTGTTAACCATCCAAAGAACCCTTGAAAAACTATTTTTCCTATGAGTGTATTTTTGCTGTAGTAATTGTATGCACACTTGCGTTTGTCTTGTCTCTGCTGCTCTTTGGCCCTGACCCATGTGCACCACAAGCCTGACTCACTGTAGACACAGAAGAATAATCACAGAGGACATCATGTGAGTACAATCAGTTGATGAGTATAATCAACATAAGCTTTTTCAAAAATGACAAATCAGCATATTACATTAGCTAGAGCCACCCCCACTTCCACCTGCAACATTCATTAGTCTCTGTGGGTTACCATAATTGTACAAATAGCACAGTGAGTACAAGTTGAATTCAGTGTTTTATGGCGCACACCTGAGTGTTTTTGTGCTAATTAAAACATGGATAGATTTTTTTCATGCTAGCATACTGTAGTTGCTTCTGTCTG
>JAOUQW010000049.1:7425290-7436000 GCA_028565825.1 Olivaichthys viedmensis
GACATTTCATTTCAATGTATACGTGGTATATGGAGAAATGACAATAAAAACCTACTTGAACTTGAACTTGAACTATACTGTGCTACTAACTATACTGCGCCCCTAACCCCCCCTCCCCCCGTCTAATCTCACCTAGGGCACCAAATGAGCCAGTACCACCACTGAGTTCCACCACCTTCCAAATCCCACTTTAACCCCTGATTATAAATCTAGCTTCCGGCATGTTCTGCTTTTGCCCAGTATGTAAGCATCTATTTTCACTGTTCACAAAACATCAGCAATTAGCAAGCTAGCAGGAAGGAGTAACAGTAGGCACCGAGGAATTTGTCCTCAGAAGTCTGATGCAGAAGAGCAATCTCGTCACAGATTTCTTTAAATAGGAGGAGCGCCTTAGATTTCGTTCTGTTGACTCTTGCGCAAAATATGCTGTGCAGTTGATGGTGACTCGCAGAACGGGGCTGATCTTGACGCTGCGGCGCACAGGCCAACATTGTTTTGGAGTTATAGTTCAAAGAAACACTGGCAAACAAAGTTTCCCTCCTCAAGTAAATAATTTATTTATAGAGGATACATTCCCATCAGCAGGCCACCAGGCAACAGTGTCCTAGTGATCCAGATCCATGGTGATAAAAGGATAATGAGCCGATAAGGGCACAGCGTGGCTTTGAGACACTGGAAAGAAAAAGAAAACACCTACCAAAACATTTTAGAGGGTTGGAAACGGAACAACAACCCACATTTTCATATTAAGCAGTTTATGAAAGTACAGACATATGATCAAGTACAAACAAGGATAAACTTTGTCTGTCAAACACAAACACAAACCATTACTGCTTAAAAGCCGACACTAAATGGGCCCAGCAGAGCTGTAAATCAGTGTGAGCTGGTGGTGTTAAATCTGAAAGCAGAGCTGGAACGTGCACATGTCATCTTAGTTGTTTTTTTTTTGTTTAGCACCAAGGGAACAGTGCTGGCTTCATAGCAGTGTGATGATACTGCCAGCAAGCGTAAATCTCTACACCTCAAAGCACTTTCTTCCACGTAGTCTTCAAAGACCTTCTGCATTCTCCTGGAATCAATGGCCTCCATGGTGTGAGCGTTGTCAATCATTAAACAAAACCAGTACATGTACATTATGGGACATCAAGTTCATATATGTGGGCTATGACACCTATTGTAGGATCACTTCTCTGTATCGGTGAGTAACAAAATGAAGAGGCTTTGCCACATCACTTTGGCAAAGCCTCAGTGGTTAAGTATTTGAATCCAACAACAGGTTAAAAGGCAATATATGTTACCTATGAAGCAATAAGTGAGAAATTTGAACAATAGTAAATATATATATTTTTTCAGTAAATGCAAAGAAATTGTGTGCGAGAGAAGAATGCCGCTCAAAAGCCTGATTGCAAATCAAAGCCTTAACTGTTGGATCAAAGCTTACCAGCAGTACAAGGGGACCGTAATGCCCATGATTGCCGATACCTGCCATTCACGGCGTCTCCCACAGAGAGGAGGCCTGATTGTCTAGAACAAAGCTCCGAGTTCCTGAAACACAGAATTCAGAGAGGCAGGAAGTGAGAGCTGAAATGGGTCCCCTTTTTGGAGTGCTTAAGGCTGCTTCACAGAGCAATGCCATGCCTTAGACATGTTCTCCCCCTGCTGTTGGCTGCTGGCATCACGATCTACCGTCCATAAACCCCTCTATTCTAAACCATAGTTATAATAACTCATGGTGCATTCGGCAGACCTCGTCAACTCGTGAACCAAGTCGTATGTACCAGGTGTTCGGGTGCTCATCGGAAACTGGTAAATGTATCACGTGTGCAACACGTGTTTCCACTGGGATATCAAGAAGCTGGACCAATGAGATCGACCACTGCGATACGTAAACAACGGAAGCCACAGAGAAACTCTGCCGCACGTTTCAATTCAATTATTATTAAAACTATGTGGGTATATTTCCGTTACCCTGGAGCACGTGTGTGTTTGCTGCTCGTCACCCACGTGCGTTAAGCGTCAGATCTTTTTTTTTTTGTTGCGACGACAAAGACACCAAAAAAACCAGCATGGCCGAAAACCGACATAACAAATCAGGACAGGAAAGTAGCTGGTCCTGGAGCAACGAAGAGGTGGGCCCTGTCTCGTTTCTTTGTGGGGGGACGTCTGTGAACTCTCCATGTCGGTAGCCACCCATAGACCCAAAGTCTACGTAGCTACGCACTACTTGGCGTACGCACGCGTCTACGTCGTAACTATAGCAACCACTCTGCATACGCGAGCAAATGTGACTAGCGTGTGAACAGACGAATCGGATTTGGTCACCTTGTAATTTGCACTACGGACACTCTTGTCTAAAAATCGGATCGGCCCTGCTGTCTGAACATGGTCTAAGGGCAGTTGTTGAGCCGTTCATGTGAAAGCTACTTCTGTTAAAACGCTTCCTCAGACGTGGGGATTTGTAAATCAATCTCTAAATCTGTGTGATTCGTCCTTTCAGAGTTGGGACTACTTTTTTCAGAAGGAAGAAATTGTAGTCATAGTAAACACAGAAGTGGCCCAATTTCTGACCGAGGGGCCATGGATACTATTTTTTTTTACTGTTTAGTTAGTGTTTTGAAAGTTGGATAAAACTACACTAAAAACAGTTTTGCTTTGCTTCTCTCATTTCCGTCTCATTCAAAGGCCCTTCATAGTGTCGCGCTTGTAGTTTCGAGTTCATGTTTTACTGTCTCATGTTTATGCGTTTGCTGACCATTCACCAAGTGCCCTTAGATTTCCATTATAAGTGAGTTTCAGTAAACAGGGTTGTTGTTTTTGTTTTGTTCTTTTCTCGGGACAGGGCGACGTGTCAGTTCTTGTCTGTCGTAATCGCACATGCTTGACAAATGCTCTTAAGTCTGTGCACGAACGTATGGACGTGAACTACTGGAGATGTACCGCGTAGCTACACTGTGGAGTAAAATGAAAAACACTCCCAGCTTTTATCAGCATGCAATGCCTCTCCATAAAACCTAAGAAGATAGTGTATAATAAATAAAAAAAATATGATGACAAAGAAAAGATATGCCTCCAACCGAACAGATGCCCGGGTCCATAATTAGCATTGGAAGAGAGTATGCGTCTCGTGCTTGTGTGACCTTGGAGGCAGATAGTGAGGGGAGAAGCTGAGAAGGAGAAGGGAGATAACGAGGCAGACCAAAGACACGGAGCAGAGGTGCGTTTCAACTCCAGCTCTGTCTGATGGGCCTGCTGGGTAAGACGGGAATTAAATTTAAAAAAGAAAAAGGAACACATGAAGCGAGTCCAATTTCAACAGATGGTTATTTAGGTTTTATTAACATATATACAAAGTACTGCAAGTGGAACAAGTGAGCACTTAATTAGCCTCAACTCTCAGTTAGCTGAGGCCGTTCAGGTATAAGCACTTGAGATGTCATTAAACTGGAGGTAGTCCTGCAGCAGCGTGGGAACAGGCAGCTGCTGAACAAAGGAGGGCTTAGACAGAGCATTACTGCCCACTGCAGCTCTGACAGCCAGTCTACACAAATGAGTCAGAGCAGGAACACTCTCTGGAACACAGAGAAAGAAAAGAGTTACTCGATCATTGCAACACACTGATATAATGTATTATGATAATATGTGGAGCTCTTTTACTGGATATATATGAAGCAGTAATATTATTTTGTGAGGGTTGAAAATGCAGCTTGACTGTCTTTTCAAAAAGATTATTTTTACCAAAATGCTTCTGTGGCGTCCAATTGCCCTCTGCTCGGCGCCGAGAAAGACTCTGAAGCAACGTGAAGGGCAGAGTTTTCCAATTAATAAACTCCAGCAAGAAATTAAGTACCCTGGTCTCAGCCTCTCTTAGCCTGCATACGAGTAAAGTACCACATGGGAAATAATATGAAGAGGAGGGGGAGAGCAAAATTGCCTCCACATTCGCGTCACTGTAAAAAACTGCTAACGTTTAGTAACATGCAATCCACTCTTCTTCTTTTTTTTGTTGTATACTACCAGTCAAAAGTTGGAACACAGTAAATTGAATATATATTTTTGTTAAATAATTGTCTTAAAGACATTTTGATAAAGGCTTGTGGTTGAAATTTGTTAATGGCCATGTATACATTTATTACTGAACCAAAATATATTTAGTTTTTACTTCAAATTAAATTGTTTCCCCAAACTAGTTTTCATTTAGAAGCAGCCAACAAGTCGCTCAGCCTATTTAGGAACTTTAGGAAAAGCCTCCTGGGTGAAGCTTCCTTCCATGAGGAGATGCCAAGAGTGTGCGAAGCTTCATCAGGAACACTGTTAAGAATTTAAAATCTAAGAGTTTTGATTTGTTGAACACTTTTCTTGGTCACTGCATAATTCCATATGTGTTATTTCATAGTGTTAACGTCTTCATTATTATTAATCTAAAATAGTAGAGAATAGTAGAAATGAAGAAAACCCTTCTATGAGCAGGTATGTCCAAACTTTTGACTGGTCTTATTTTATAAATAAGATCATCGATGATTAAATATAAATCAACATGGGAGAAATGGCTGGACTTCTTACATTTTCTGCTGAAGAAGCAGTATGGGGTCCAGCCCTGCTTTGAGCAGAAGTGGGAGCCAAAACGAAGCGTGGGCCACTTCATGCAGCGCTGCCTGGACCAGAGCCTCCAGCTGCTCGCCCTCAGGCAGGCCAGCATATTCCAGGATAAGTGGCAGATGTTCAGGTACGTGACCCTGCAATGCTAATATGTATGTGGCCAAACTGACGTGAGCTCCCACAGCCAGCAGCATCTTAGTGATCTCTCGACTCTGGTGGAAATCACTGCCCAAACAGAAAGGCATAAACACTATATAATACTCTGTATGAGAAATAGAAAGTGTGTGGTTTAATGGTTACAAGTGTCTGTGTTCATACTTCCAAGAGTTATACCACAGAGCCATGTCCAACGGGCAGCAGTATCCGAACTGCCTGCAGCTCTGAGCATCTGGGCTGTAGCCCTCTCTGAGCAGAGGCCGAAGGCTTTCCGCTTGACCACTCAGCACTGCCAGATACACTGGACTGACCTTCCCTTCTCCCCGGTCACACTCTCTGTCTGTTACCAGGATCAATTTCTCCAGAATACTAAAAGAGGTGGCAAGCAATAAAGGCATGGATTAATAGGACAATAAAAACACAAGCCAATATTATTTACTACTAGGCTACTAAATGACCCTGTATACACCTGGTCGTTTCATGAGTCTAGTATCCTGATAAGATTTTCACACTTGGAATAAAATGCGTCTCCGGTTAGTCAGATTGAAATTTGATTGCTGTATCGTGTGTAATATGCAAATCAGCTCAACCAACTTCCAGCGTTGTTTCGCATTGAAAGTCGTGATTTTGCATGCCGTTTTAAAACTATCACCTTTCTGCATGCTACATACATTCATGTGATTTAAAACATACTCTTTCTGGATTGGTTAGTTTACCTGATGCGACTGAACTGGGCTGCAGCGTGGATGGGAAGCTGCCACTGGTCTTCGTTGCAGTAGAGGTTTGGGTTGGCCTTATGGGCCAGAAGAAGCTCCACGCACGCTAAATGGCCCTCTTGAGCAGCGATGAGCAGCGGATTGGCCATGTCTTTCGCCTGGCAATTCACATTAGCACCTGCAGCATTTACAGATAAACAGCAGTCCCACTTGAAAACACACTGTAAAATTTGCAACTGTATTTCTGTAGCCCTCTCTTTTTATTCTCACTGCCTCTGCATTTCCTTACTGAACAGTACAGCAACACAGCTTAAGAGAAAATACTGATGTCATGCGGTGCAATATTGTAACGCTGTAATAAAAGTAGTTTTGAACATTGCCCAGTAAATAGCACACTATAAATAAGCAGCTGAGTGAATCATTGAATAGCAACCTCACCAGCATTTGCAAGGACCTCTAGACACTGGTGACGTCCATACTGTGCTGCAACAAACAACGGCGTGATCCCGTAGTCATCCACAGCCTCGAGAGAGCACAGGCTTACCAGGAATTTTACAATCTCTGTGTGGCCCTGGAAGAGTAAAAAGCACGAATTTGACTCAGCCACTGACATCTCGGCCTAATGATTCAGTTCTTAACTACGTGTCAAAACACTTTCATAGTTTCATAGTTTAAGGGTGGCATTGCTATTGCAAAGCTATTGCAAGAGACGGGGCTTTCTAAATTGGGTTGTGCATGTCCTTAGAAATTAACGGTACGCGTCTGCAAGATGCAATATCAACATAAATGTTGAGGCAGTACACCATGCTGTGATGTGACATCAGCAGACTGAACAAACCATGTCAATGGTGGAAAGTCTTGAAAAGAAGCTAACAGACCTCGTCCATAATTACCCACGTTTGTGAAACGTCTGCATGCCGCGCCACAGCAACACCTATGCTTGCCAGTATTGAGGTGAAATCGCTAACATGTTACAGGTCAACATGGAAACCTGGCAGCCAGCGGAGATGGTTTAGCCCAGGCCTGCCCCCTAGTAGATAGCTTTTAATCCTCCAGATGCACAAAAGGTCCACAGACAAGCATTGCACACAGCTCGCATTACAGCTGTGTGCACATTAGGGCGGCACGATACAGACAAAAAATGCAATAAAGTTGTTGAGTATAGCGATGATGATAGGAAATGCGATAAATTAAGACTAAAATAGTTTTTTTTCAGGAATAAATATATAAATAGATTTTTCTATAATTTATGTAAATGATACTTTCGCAAATATTAGGCCAACGACACGACACGCGCCATTATCAATTTATTCTGAAATATTTTATTTGTGCCTCGCCAACAAACGGTTCGGCTGAATCCCAAATGACTTCCTATTCACTACTTACATAATTGCGTTGTGCACCCTATGGCAAAACAGAGCTGAATGTAACGCTGGAAAAGTACTTCCTTGTCTTTACATCTTTACTCAAGTAAGATAAAACTACTTCTGCAAGTACAATTTATTTAAAAAGTCTCCACTGCTCAACATGTTTTACACAAAACTTGGGACTGAGATGGACATCTCGAACTAGAGATGTGCCTTTGCTTTTCAGTACCAATTCTTCCTCACTTATTTTTCCGCTCCTTGCTGTATTTCCAAAACTTAGCTTAACGGCACTCTTTTTTAATTTTTTAATTTCAGTCTAACAGCTACAGGTAACCGTGTGTTAGGCTGTTCCCACGCGTACGTGTTCATCGTGGAAACTCGCATCGCGACAACGATAAAAATATGATTAATCGTGCAACCCTAGTGCGCACACACACATAGTTAAACTAAGGTACAACTCTGGCTTAACAGTACCTTGTAAACAGCCTGATGAAGGCACGACCAGCCTGAGATGGAGTGTGTTCCGTTAGCCTCTGCTCCTTCAGTGACCAGCAGCTCCACAATTTCTTTATGCCCACCGTCCACAGCTTCCAACAAAACAGGAAAACAAATATACTGGACTGTAAATCATTAAAAAGTAAGATTACCCCTGCCCCTATATGCACTGTTTATATAAAACATTATATATATAAAACGTATATAAAACTGTTTAGTCTTACCTGCAAAGAGTGGGCTTGAGAGATCATTGGACATCTTGTTGAGATCTGCACCAGCCCTTATGAGGCGCCGTGCTGTGCGGAAGTGGCCGTTCTTCGCTGCAAAATACAGCGCCGTCTCAGAGTTGTGAGTCAGTGAGTTCACATAGTCTTCACAGCTGACTGCAGAGATCAACAAAGGTTATGGAGCAGGAGAGTAGGTAAAAGATGAGGGCAATTCCAGCATTATGGATGAGACATTTGAACTTATATTAACCTGCAAAACCTGTCTCACTGCCTGCACAAGCTTAGCTTGAGTGAGACAGTTTGCATATCTGGTCATGTGACCTTTCAGGGAGAACACAGAACAATAATCAAAAGATATATTAATGTGCATATTACAGATATATAGCAGTTTATCAGCCTTATGGATGTGGCGATATTGAATTTTCATATTTCCAAAAATTTTTACTTCTCAGTCAGAGTGATTGTCCGTTACATTTGTCCAAATAAGGAAGACAGCTGTCCTTATGCTGCCTTCTGAATGGGACAGATTTTATCTCGATACACTAATGGTGGCTAGAAATGCTGCCTACCTAGGCAGTCTCCTCCCGAATGGAATGCAGGGTAGTGACGGTATTTAGAAGTGTTGGCGCACTGAATATGTAAGGAATTAAACACAATGAGGCGTAACCGCACGGTAATAATCAATGACATGGTGGTGCTACCGAACGTCCCGAAGTGTTTTATTCCGCTTATACCACAGCAATTTGCCACTAATTACACATTTTTATATATTAAAGAACGACACGTCCTACTTTTTATCCACTTATGGTAAAATTTAAAGTTGTGGAATGTCCCCAAAACAGGTTAGTTCCTGTCATCACTTACGTTATAAACAGCTATAAACAGTCTTTCCCTCACCAGTTTTTCTCTCTCTCAAAGTCATATAAGATAAATAACAAGACAAAAATGCAGCTCGTCATGTTACTGATAAACCGCAAAGCGCAAACTCCTCTGCCTTGAAGACTTTCCCACAGCGGAAAACTTCAAAGAACACCTTTATTGTTAGGCTTAAATGATGTGAGCGTCCGCAATACAAGTCCCTGTGAATTAGTCGTTACTATAGAAACTATAACGTATCAGAACGAGCGCATTAATATAAACCTGTGATTTGCCTTAAAGCCAACACTACTGTCAGAGGCGTGCTATTATAGAAAATTAAATCAACACCTTCTGACCAATCAGCATCAAGAATTCAACAGTGCTGTGGTATATTGTGATATATTGTGTCACCGATTATCGGCACATGCCTAATAGTGTTTTTTGAGGGGACTACACATTTTCAACAAATGTTGTTAATTGAAAAAAATGTAATTAAATTAGAAGAAAACATTAATATGAAAGAGAACGCAAAAGTATAGCCTAGTTTTAAAAGTCATATGGAAGTGACATTCCTGTGTTATGGAGGTGACGTGTGTAAAATAGTCTTTCACAAAATATATAGAGTAATATAATATAATATAATATAATCCTGTGTGGTTAATGTTAACTGTTGTATGAAACAATAAGAATTAAAATGGGACCATGAATGAACAGTTAAAAATAAACCTAAGAGGCTTTTTTTTAAATGATTATTGTTCTGTTCTCGTAACTTTATTTTTCCAGGTAAGATTTATATTTGCATGACAGTCACTATATAGGCCTAATCATTGCTCAAACAATACACAAAGTTTTTAATTATGTCATGACGTGTCCTGGACATACCTGACTATAGCCAACATAGACATTGGAGACTAGATAGGTATAGAAATACTGGTTTAACACCGGTTTTGTGACATTAGGGACATCATTGCAGTTACAATACCAGCCTGTTCGAGGATTAAAGGCCAATCCACACCGGACGCTTTTTTTTTAACGCACGTCACACGCTGCAGTTACGCTTCCATTTTAACAATTGTGTCAATCTACACCGGCCACACCGAGGAACGTCAATCTCGAGCCCTCACGTCATGCTGCCATTTTTTTACGTGTTGTGTCTTTTTTTTTTTTTACCCACACTTGCGCACGTCAGTGAAGCGTAAAACTCCTTAGTAATCCATTGAAATCACAAAATCACACTTTCTATACGCTGTGAACTTTATTTAAAATCATAATCTACAACAAAGTCATGATTGTGCAACCTATAGTTGCACAGCAAAGTGTTTGTGTGGTATGATACTCATTTTACACCAACATGAGGAAGAAAATAATCCAAATCTGCTGGTTGTTCACTGTTCCACTGCCTCAAGTCACGTTTTTAGGTGAAGTGTTTTGTAATTACAGCTGGCCCGACCCTTCCGTATCGATATTAACACTGTATAAAAAGGATTCTCGTTCTCTCGTGTGTTCACTGGCTGGTGAAACATTGCCCTGGAGACGACCCGGCTGTCCTGAGCGAGACCAAAACAAACAGCCCGTCATAACTCGTTGCACAACCATGGACGACGTTTATGGAGTCAGAATCATGCCATTAGAAATCTGAATTTGAAATGTTATTATTTTGAATTTGTATACTACCATCTGAAATTGAATTTTGAACTGAAACTGAATTTCATGTGAAATCCAAAGTTTTAAAATTCGAAACTCAAAAAGCGTTCAGTCTCTCGATTAATTCATATTTTGGAATTCAAGTTCAAAATGACATCCGGGTAACTCGCAGGCAAAAGAGGTCGAACACAGATCCCACTCTCTCGCTCACACACACACACTCACACGGCAATGTTTGAATGAATGAGAGTGACACTATGGACGCGGGATCTTCCCAGTCAAGATTTACAGTATGAAAAACGTTTCTCCCCTCTTTTAATAAAGCGAATAACAAAGTTAACGTTTTAAATAAGATCCATTTGAACAGGTTGGCTTTAGTATTAATGGCGGTTTAACGATAGCTCGCCAAAGTTATCTAGCTAACTTTTAATTTGGTAATGGTCTCGTAACGAAACAGTTCGAACGTAAGTCAGGGTGTAAAGTCGGTCCTAAACCATATGTTGAAAGTCGTTAATGTAAAACTAGGGTTTATACAGTCGTGGCCAAAAGTTTTGAGAATGACACAAATATAAATTTTTCACAAAGTTTGCTGCTTCAGTGTTTTTAGATCTCTTTGTCAGATGTTACTATGGTATACTGAAGTATAATTAC